>JAEPRB010000336.1:0-35419 GCA_016758965.1 Circinella minor
ATGAAACAAGACATGGTCTTGAAGATGGTGATTATGTTTCATTTACTGAAATTGTGGGTATGCCTGAATTAAATAGTTCAGCTCCTAGAAAGATCAAGGTTTTAGGTACGTAATTGAATCAAAAAAACTAAATGAAATTATATGAAAATAGTTCCTTTCCCTCGTCTTCATTTCTTCATGGTTGGTTTCGCTCCCTTGACCGCTTTCAACTCACAACAATACCGTAATTTGTCTGTTCCTGAATTAACCGCACAAATGTTCGATGCTCGTAACATGATGGCTGCTTCTGATCCTCGTCATGGTCGTTATTTGACTGTTGCTACTATTTTCCGTGGTCGTTTGTCTACCAAGGAAGTTGAAAATCAAATGTTGGCTGTTCAACAAAAGAATTCTTCTTACTTTGTTGAATGGATTCCTAACTCTGTCAAGACCTCTTTGTGTGATATCCCACCTGTTGGTTTGAAAATGTCTGGTACTTTTATTGGTAACAGTACTGCTATTCAAGAATTGTTCAAGCGTGTCAATGAACAATTCACTGCCATGTTCCGTCGTAAGGCTTTCTTGCATTGGTATACAGGTGAAGGTATGGATGAAATGGAATTCACTGAAGCTGAATCCAACATGAACGATCTTGTTTCTGAATATCAACAATATCAAGAAGCTGGTGTTGAAGATATGGAAGAAGAATTGGGTACGTAGTTTATTCATTTTTAGAGCAAAGGAAAAGGGGGGAGAAAAAAAAAATAAGTAATATTAAGGTTACTAACAATTCATCTATAGAAGATGATTATCTTGAAGAAGATGAAGAAGGTGTCTTGGAAGATCAAGAATTGCAATAAACTTTTTTTTATAAATTAATACATTTCCTCCTCTTCTTCTCTCTTCCTTTCTTTTTTTTTTTTTTTTCTTAATATAAAAATTTCTTATATATAATTATTATTATCAATTTTTTTTTTCTTAAAAAAAAACATAATCCCAAATCTTATTACCCTTTCTTTTCTCCCCCTCCTTCTTAAAAAAAAAAAACCTCCATTTAACAAACATAACATTTACAAGGTTTTTTTTTTTTAACTCTCTCTCTCTCTCTCTCTCTCTCTTCTCTTTTCTCTCTTACACACACACACACACGCACACATCAAGATTTTTATAGCAACAAACGAAACGTCTTTTCCCCGTTTAATATTAAGGACCTATTATTATGCCCTTGTTAAAATACAGAAAAAAACAAATCCTACTTTTTCTTATGAATATTTTTAAGTTTTTAGGATATTTTTTTTTTTAATATCAAACCCATATTTGATAAAGTTTTTGGATTGAGTAAAAATTATTGATATTATATGTATATGTGTGTGAGGGAAAACAGAGATTCATAAAGTAATTTGCCACTGAGGAGATACTACTATACATATTGAATATCTCTTATTTAAAATAGACTCTATTTAACAAGTTCAGTCATTATCTTAGTTGTACGTAACAATAAATAAATAGTAAGTTATTAATATAATTTATCCTATTGTTTTCAGCAGAGCAAGAACAAAAAGCTTATTATTCTTCTTATTATTATAAAAGTAGCTTTTTTTGATTAAAACTGATGGTTAAAAAAAACCAAAGACATTTTATATAACTCGGCCACGCCAAACATTGTATTTTTAGACTATGTTGTGTAACAAAACATAACATAAAAACATTTCCAATTCGTAAAGAGTTCTTTGGCGAAAAAAAAAAAATTCATGCTAGCTTATATTTATATTTCTTTTGGATGTGCATATAAAAATGAAATTAGTAGCCTGATGTCCATGGTTTAATTTTCACAGCCCAAAGTTATAAACCACCGCTGCTGTAAAAAAAATAAAATAAAAAAAGACTGGGGGCTGTAAAGTTACAGCCTTAGGTGATTTACAGCCGCTGCACATGCTCTTTAGAGCATTTAAACCAATATACGTATACGTATCTGATTATTAGCGAGAGTGATGTTTAGTAGTGTTGAATGTGTTGAAAGTTGAGACTTTTTAGTTTTCTCTTGACGTAAGCTTCCAGAGCTTTTGACAATAACAAAAAAAAAAAAAAAATAAAGATAAAAATATCAGAACGCAATATAATGGTTAATTCAGAGACTAACAAAATAAGCCTTTGTAATGTATTTGTATGTATGTTTGTAAAAAAGGAACATAAACATTGTAGAACAAACAGTGGAGACAAGTTTTTATGCCTTCAATAGATTGAAAAAAAAATGTTCCTACGTACGTACGTATTCAAAGTCCTTTTCACCAAGCATTGCCCAAAGGTAGCTTATATCCACCAGATCACAAAGGAAATCATCACCTGAGTACGTAAAAAGTTTATTTGATGATTACAAAAAAAAAAAAAAAAAAAAAAACGCTTTTTTTTACTCCACCTTTTGTACTAACCAGAACAATTAGTTGGAACCTCATAAGATGGGGGTTATCTGTATCTTCATTTAAATTTGCTTTCGGGCTCTTTTGTTAAATCTTTACATATGGAGAGAAAGAGGAATAATGATGATGATGGTACGGCGGATGGATAATTCTACGTAGGAGCAAAAAAAAAAAAATCAAGTCTGTTGGTGATTGTTGTGTGAGAGGATAGTATTGAGGTTTGAGGTAAGAATGGATGGTCTATTTGTATCGATACAGGATTATTTGCGTCAAGCACACGATTTTTGTCCTGCTTTGCCGAACTGGCGATCATTTAAATTTCGCCCTAATAAATAGTGTATATCATTTAGTAAAAGCACAAATAACGATGCGTAAATAGCGTGGTGCAAAATCGTTGATGCAAAAATTGTAACGCAAAAAAAAAAAAAAAAAAAAAATTATGCTTGACGGAAAAAAAAAACCCTGCATATGATAAAGACTTTGTAACTTTATATTATTTAATGACGATGATAAAGAAAATTCCATTCCTTCTTCTTTCTACGTAAGCAATTAGTTTCTAAATATATATATATATATTTATATTTATATCATTGTCATTATCAATGCCGTATTTTGTAACCGAGACTACAAGTAAAATTAGATATATATATATCTAATATGTTTCATATATCGAATTAAACTCCTCCTTTTTACACACTTTTAATGAAATTCCTTTTTTAATAGATTGAACCAAAAACAAAGAAGGAGAAAGTTCTTTTTTATTGAATTTTAATAATAGTAAAGAAAAGAGAAAGAGAAAGAGAAAGAGAGGGGATTGTTCATAAATAAGACTTTTTTTTTTTTGTTCAAATCAAACAATCATATAATTTATAGATTATAACATAGTAATCAAGTAGTTACACGCCTACACATGACTTTGAAGTTGTATTTGATAAGTTGTTATTTATTGTTTCTCGCCAAAGATGAATTTAACTTTTAATTTCCTGAAACAAACGAGTTTTTATATAACTTATATTATTCCCAAAGAATAAGAATTTCGTACCTTTGATAATTATTTAGAATATAATAATAAAAGATGTATATATATATATATATATATTTACGTATGGGAGTTTGAGAAAGGGTGGGGGTGATGATCAAGTGTTTATAATGTGGGGGAGCGGGGGGGATAGATGGACCAAAAAAAAAAAAAAAAAAAAAAGAATTCCTCGGTGAATTCAAAAAAGGCATTAAACAAACCCGAGCCAAAACTCATAATATACGCGAATATGAAGTATATCTCTTTTCTATATCTCTAGACCCTTCTCCTCCTCCTCCTCCCCCCCCAACATAATACATTTGTTTTTTCCTTTGTCTAAAACTTTTCTTTTTTTTTTTTTTTAGCTCTCTTTCTTTCTCACTCACTCTTTGTTTCTTTCTTTCTTATTTTTTCCACATTATTTTTCCCCTTTCGTAATAAACATAAACACATAACACATTACAATAATAATAATAATAATAATAATAAAAACTCTAAATGACGATTCTAAATGGAGCCTTCGCCAACACACAATGATGGAACAAACTATAATGACACTACAGCTACTCAACAACAACTTTCAACATTGTCCATCGGGATAATTATTTTATGTGTTTTGTTTGGTCTTGCTCTTGTCATTGTTTTATTATTATTTATGCGACGCCGGAGACTTCAACATAATCAACAAGAATGTAATGAAAAATCAGTAGCGCAGCAACAACAACAACAACAACAAGAACAAGAAGGAAATAATAATTATCAACAACAAGAATCTATACTTTTGCATAAACAAAAAGAAAAAAAAAGAGAAAGAACAATTAAACAAAAAATAAAAGAAAATTTACCTTGGCATTATTCTGTTTCTAATAAACCAAAGGATGAAGAAGAAAGAATTGATGATTTAGTTTTTTCTGCTATACAACAACATCATCCAACTCCACCTTCTCATCCTTCTTATCCGTATCATCGTCAACATCATCATTATCCACATTATAATTCCAATCAATTATTACCCCAACATCAAAAACAACAAGAAGAAAATAATCATGGTATAAAAACAACTCAAATGATTGGAAATGAAAGTACTATGTTTGAAGAAGGTTATTCTTATACACAAAGTAGTACCTTACATGGAACCATGACCCGTGCAAGTCATTGTAGCAGTAATATTATTTCTCATGATACAACCGATCCTGTTTTAGTCTCACTTGCTCGTCAACATGAATTTGATCGGGTAGGTTATTATAAAAATCCGAATACCGTATCATCAGACCGAAATGAAGAGGAAGCTATGTTACAACGTTTATCTATGTCTTCATATCATGTTTGGTAAAAAAAAAAAAAAAAAGTCAGTTGAAAACAAAAGAAACCCCCCCCCTCCTCCTCTCTTTTTTTTTTTTTTTTCAATTCATATATATATACATTTATACATAAATTCATCTTCATATTTTATACATATATATTATACAAATTCATTCATCCTTGTACATACTCTTTTTTTTATACTTCACAGTTCCTTCTTTTCCCAGAAATTATATATAAACATTTGATAAAATATATCTTAGTACCCAAATAATGTGTTTTCAACCTCATTATATATAGTATTACGTATTTTATTACTTGTCTTTTACGAATCCATTTAATTAACATAGTACATTATACAATTATATATATATAATGGTTACACTTTTAGTGTAAGTAAAACACATTTTATATGTAAAATATATATATACATTGACATTTATACAGACATATAATATAAAATCATTTGATAGAAGAAAAAAAAGAAATCAAACATTTTAAAACTGTACGTATATATATATATATAATTTAAAAGATTACATTATTAAGTTATGATGATAGGATGGTGAAGAAGAAGATGAAGATGATGTTATGAATGCCTTTTTTTCGTCTTGATCTGTTATATCTTTTTCTATTATTAATTGTTTTTCTCTTTGGTTTTCTTGATATCTTTGTTGTTGAAGTTGATGTACAAGATAATCTATACGATTTGCATGAGTATATTGACAATAACCCATAGCTACACTCCATTGCCAAATCAATTTTCGTCGTTTCTTTTTATTTTGTGTCCAATACCTCCATTTCTTGCCCATATTATTTGTTGTTGTTGAAATTAAAGTAGTTGTCGTTGTACTATGACTATTATTACTTTTACGACGTTGTTCTTGTTCTTGTTGTCGTTGTTGTTGTTGGGATAAAGGTCTAGAAGTTGATAAAGAAAATTCAGCTAATGTAGTAGATGAATCATAATAATATCCACTCATAGGTGTTATTCCAATAACAGAATGTGGACGAGGTAATATCGTTGCTGATACTGTATTATTAGATGATGATAAAGATGAAGATGATCTTGATGATAATATTGAGAGTGGTGGAGGAGGACAAGATTCATCTAATATATAAGAATAAGAGGATGAAGAAGAAGAAGAAGAAGAAGAAGAAGGAGGAGGAGGAAAAAACAATGAAATATCTGATAGATTATGTGTATGATTTGGAAATGTGAGTGGTCTTGGTGGTAATGAATAAGATGATATATCATTTGTTGTTGTTGGTAAATTAGCTTCGAGTAACTTTTCTTCTAAATGTTCTTGTTGTTTTTGTTCTTCTCGAGCTGTTGCTTGTATCCAAAATAAACGTAAACGTCCTCTTTCAAACCATAATTGACGTTTCCTACGACGTCTATATTGCCAATATATACATCGCATAATATAAACAGAAATATAACACACAGCTAAGCATACGACAATAACAGGTATAGAATGAGTATAAGCAAATGATTGTTCTAATGGAGTAGGAACATCAATAGAAATAGCTGTAGCAGCAATAGCAAATGTGTCCTGTGTTGCCTGTGGTGGCGGTTGTACTAATGACATTGTTAAAAGTAACTAATTATACAAGAGGATGAAGAAGAAAAGGAGGGAGGGGGGGTATGAGAGAGAGAGAGAGAGAAAAAAAAGAGAGAAGAGAAGAGAAAGGAAAAAAAAAAGAAAGAAATTATATATAATAACTTGCTATCCTTTCACTACTATTCCTCAAAAAAAAAACTATAATTCTATAAAAATAATAAGCTATTTATTTCAAGACACTACACCTACACAACTAAAAAGTCAAAAAAAGAAAAAAGAAAAGAAAAGAAAAAAAGAACAAGAAGAAGAAAAAAAAAAAAACAGATTAGACAGAAAGAGAGAAAATTATCTATCAAATTTTAATTGAATGTTTTTGTTTTTGTATAGAAGAGATTCTCATTGTCCCCTTTTTTTTTTTTTTTTCTCTTATAAAAGAAGTTGAAATAACAGTTAATTTCAGAATAAAGATATGTCTACTGTTACTACTACTTCTTGGTGAATGTTTCTTTTTTATTAAAAAAAAAGGGGGGAAAGGAGGGGAAGGGGAAGAGAGAATTATAACTCTCTTTTTTTTTTCTACATTTTGTATAAATGTAACGTAATATATAAAAATTTATATAGAAATGACGATGATGATTTATACATGTTATATACTTTATATGGTTATTTTTAAATCTATCAAGGGACTTCTTTAATGGGAAGAAGAAGGGGGGTATTTCATCTATCACAAGGAACTTTTTTTTGATTTGATAAAGTAGGTCGGTAACCATCGCGGGAATGCAGAAAAGTCGAATTGTTAATTTCTTTTACACCGAAGCTTATGCCTTTTTTTTTTTTTTTTTTGCATGTACCTTTTTAATCATTAATAACATCCATGTTTTCTTTGACATTTTTTTTTTTTTACCTCTCTTAAAACTTTTTTTATGGTTACTGTACGTATCGTATGTTTTTGAAAGAAAAACAACATATTTTTCTTCTAGTTTAGCCCAGGTAGGTAGTAAAAAAATATATATATATATTCTTTTATCATGGTTGTAATTCAAATGATTCCTTGGCAGTTGTCATTTACTTCTTACCCCACTATTATACTTTTTTTCTTTTCTTTTTCTGCTTATCATTCATTCTCTCTTTTTCTTTATCTCCCTTTTTTTCTTATATTATAATAAAGTTTTTAATAATAATACAAACAAATATATATAAGATGCAAAATTTATTATGTGTGAATATAAAAACTTTTTTTTTTTTTTTTTTTTATACACAAGATATATATCTCTTTTTTATTTATTTTTATTTTCTTATATATATATATATATGCGCGCATGTGTGTGTGTGTGTGTGTGTATGTGGCGGGTGAAGGGGTTTAGAAGGAGAGGGGTTAAAAGAAAAAAAAAAGGCTATGGTACATCTCTAAATTTGATTAATGGATCTACAACAATATATGAAAAGAATATGTCGCATAAAAATAATTTTTTGTCAATAATTTAATGAAATGACAGATAATTTATAATTATTATTATTATTATTATTATTTGTTGCTTACCTCGAAACACTTTCAAACAATCGTTCAATATCAGTTGCACATCGTGTAAAAGCATGATTCCAAAAGTTATATCTTGGATTTTTGATTAATTCAATAAAAGTAATCAATAAACCCCAAGGATGAGGTCGATTTACTATCAAACGTTCCAATAAAACTCGAGTAATTTGTTCTTTTACCAATTCTTGATCACTTTCAGCAAATAAATAAAGTAATACACAACTAAAGTAATGTGTATGATTATTAGGATATCGTAATTGATTGGCAATGGCGCTTAAAAATATATAACGACCTATATATATATATCATATGATTATCGGTTTTTTTTTTTTTTTTGTTTAGTAAACATTTACTTATTCATTGATAAAACTTATAAAACATGTGTTTAAACTTTTTTTTTTCTTTACCTTCAGGATCAAGTTCATCTAATAAATATTGATATATTTTCATTGGAGCACCTTGATGTACAGGAATAGAACGAGTAGCACCAGTAACACCAACATAAAATACTAATGCATTCACCTTGGGAACATTATATTTTGAAGGAGTATTACTATTCATATTATAAACTTCATTTTTTTCTTGTTGTGATGGATCCAATTCCAATTGCTTGACGAGACCAGTTAATACAGAGGATTTAGGAGACAATGTGGGTGACTTGATATCATCACCCGTAGGTGAGGTTTCTAAAAATGTATCAATTTCCTGTTTAAAATTATTGCTATTCAATGGACTGACATAATCTGATAATATCCGTGGAGGTTGTTGAATCTCTGGTAATAAATCCACTTTGAGATTAGGTGTAAATGGATCAGGGAGTCGCATATTGCGCGGGAATGCACTAAGAATCAAATTACGGAGTTGTATGCAGGATGATGGTATTACGTCACAAAAGCTAAAATGATAATCGCATAAAAATTCTGGAAAATCATGCAGCAGGACAAGTAAGATACGAAGTGTGCCTCGATATAACATACGAGTTGTGTCTCGTAACTCTACATCACGTAAAAATGGAACCAGGAATTGGAAAAGACAAATAAGCAATCGTTGAAATGCAGGCCACCCCTATTTTTTTTTTTTTTTTTTGTATAAAAAAGTCAATACGGTTTGTTCATTTA
Organism: Circinella minor; assembly: GCA_016758965.1. NCBI lineage: Eukaryota > Fungi > Mucoromycota > Mucoromycetes > Mucorales > Lichtheimiaceae > Circinella > Circinella minor. Next base: position 8,937 of record JAEPRB010000336.1, read on the forward strand.
ATTTGATCGAATATAATCCACTCCCTCGCCCCGTACCAAAAATAAAAATAAGAATTCTTACCTTTTGATTTTCCGTTAATAATAACTTTGGCATAAATAATCGATGTGAAATCAATTGCAACCATGCAAATGTAAATCCTGGGAAATAGGATGGTTGAAGTGTATGAAAAGTATTACTCAAAGCAGTCAATATGGGTAGATAAATCGATTGTAATTGTTGTTCAGAAGAATGTAAATCGCTCAACAAACAAGTGAACAAGCGTAAAAAGGGTCGTTGATTGAATTGACGTCGATTTTGTTCATGGTGTTGTGCTAAAATCAATACAATCACCGAAAGTACTTTGGAGAACTGATTTACTTTGGTAGCATTAATGTTATTGTTACCATTACTACCATTGTTGTTATTATTATTTTCTGTTGGGAGTTTGATCAATCCAACCACCATTTTTGAAAATGCATCAATTAATTGATAAGCAGCACCAGGAGTTTGACCAGGAATTTGTTTATATTTGAGAACACGATCAATTGACATTTCAATACACACTCGGAAAAACAAGGATGACATATCTTCACTCTTGAGAACGTTTTGTTGTGAAAGTTGTGTAATGAAAGCTGTTTGAGCTTTGTCTGTTGTTGATGGATGTTGATAAAGTCGAACCCATTCGGCAAATAAATATTGAAGCTGATCACGAGCACTCGCTTCTTCACTCGATATTTCCTTGTTACCTTGATGTTGTACAGTACCTCGAATATCTTCCATTAACCCCAGTACACTTTCAGGTACTTTTCCACGTAAATTACCCAGTGCTTCCAATGAGTTAAAGAAATCTTGAGGTGTTGCAATGTGTTCGTCAAATATACATGCATGAACAAGCATAGCTGTAAAATCAATCGCAGTTGTTCGTCCGCTCCCAATTAAGAAACCAAGTTCTTGGTCTTGTTCCGCAAGATTAATCAATCCGGCCTTGATCAATGCAACAGTGACAGGTACGTTATACTTACGCTCGTCATCGACATGAGTTAACCAATAGGTTACCAAGGTACCAACGTTAGGTGATACTTCACATAATTGTTCCAAAAGGACAACATACATTTCTCTAGTCAGTGGTGTTTCACTCTTATATAATAAGGATACCACTTTTTGTGCAAATGCTCTGGCAGCTTCAATTTTATCAAAGCTCGACAATGCCAGCATTGGAACTTGACGGATGATCATACGGATATCATGCATGGGTGGTAATGCTGAAAAACTTGACACATTGGTATGACTAGCCAACTTTTCGAGTTCAGCGAGGTATTGTGTGAATCGTTCAAGAATTTGATGTGCTGTTGCCTGTTGTTGCTGTTGCTGTTGTTGTTGAATGGGTGTACCGACACTGTTATCATAAGTGGCATTTCCACCCATGGGGCCTGCATTATATCCATAATTGTTGAAAGCTGCTGCCTCTGGACGAGACATTTGCGGTTTACGTTCACTCTCAATGGGAGTTTGCATACCAGCTTGAGGAGCGGTTCGTGAAATACGTGCAAAATCTTCATAAACACGGAATTGAACTGGTTGAAGACCACTAGGTTTTGCACGTAAAGGTTCTGGTAACGATGAAGGATATCGAGTCATTGAAAATATGTCCATATCGAAATAGGCTTGACCGGGCGCTTGTTCACGATGCTTTTTGCGACTAGCATAAGCATTCATTAAAAGGTCATCAATCTCAGCAGTTACCTTTTCCATCGCAACCTTTTCGATAACTGCACAAACTAAATCCAAGTTATCAGATACAGTGATCAATACTGCTTGTTCCGCCATTGTCTAAATGAAATAAAAATTATATTTCTTTCTCTGTTAAATCTTGCTAATAATTTTTCTTTTTTATGATTCTTATCTCACTTCACAACAAAAAAAAAACAAATGATCATTACATCAGCTAAACCGTTTGTCATGAAAATAGCACGAAGGTTTGTTGCCATGCTTAATCGCAATGGTTCCTTGCATGTAACCATGGCTAAACTACCAGCTAAATTTTGAGCCATCAAGTGTGCAGCATTACGCATCTTGTTTTCATCACTTTCTACAGCAAAATCTTTTGTAACAAGTTCTCGTGTAGAAACAGCAGCAATTGCTACGGATCGTTCCACAACAGGTTCAATAATCTATATAGTTTATATAATATTTTAGTTTTTTTTTTCTTCTTCTTCTTCTTTTCTCACAGACGCATTACCCATCCATAAATACGTATAAAATAGCATTGGAATATCTTTACTAACCTCGCGAATCGATTGAGTGATTGCTTGTAAAACCCAACGTTTAGACGCAGGTTGAGTCGAATAAAGAATGATTTGGGGATTAAACACGAGATAAGGTGCAATGTTTGGTAACGAAAATTGTTCTTCTAAGCCTACACCCGATTCTACTCCAGAGCCTTGTAACATTGTATTCGCATCCGATGCTTTACCACCCATACCTAATGGAGCACCCGTAGCCGTACGTCCAAATGTTTCCATCAAGGTATTCTTATTCATTTGATCCCTCCTTCGTCCACTTTTTAATATTGATGTTGCTTCAATATCTATCAAAAAAAAAATGAAGTTAAATTAGAGATAGTCAAATAAACGTAATTTCTTCATTTGAACCCATCAAATATTGTCAACATGGATATATATATATATATATATATATACCTTCAAGTTCAAGAGATAATCCTTTGCATAATACTTCAATTTCAAATCTGAGATTTAGCTTAAGTTCAGCAAACTGATAAAGTTCAACCAAAAGTTTGAGAATGGCCATTAACCAAGGATTAGGTGGTTTAAATACAACACTCTTGTTACATTGTTCCAATACTTTACAGACAAACGGAATAATCACAATAAGTCGATTGCTATCAAAACCTTCCAATAATAAATCCTAAATATATACAGTTTGGATATTTTGGTTGTGAATATTTAGTATATCTGTGTATGTGTTATAGTTATTCAACTCTTTTCTTTTTCTTTTTACCTTAAACGCAATGTTTTTATGCCGAATAGGTTTATTTCTTGCTAAAGTTAATCCACCAAGCCATGAACCAAGATTCTTCAATAAACTTCGTTCAGAGGAAGAAGTAACTGTTTTTTCTGAATTAAGAAGAATTTGAATATTTGCATATGTTTCACGTAAAACATTCTGATAAAGTAGTCTACTATTGACTGCATCCATAACAAGCAAATAAAGCTCATGATAGTTAGGTTCCAAGCTCACTCTCTTGACTACTAAATAATTACTGAACCATTGATAAGCTGTCTTGTCCAATAAATTGATCAATTCTGCTGTTTTTTCCTCCAAGTTGTTTTTAGCAATATTGTTGATAATAAACAAAATCTTATCTTGAATACTCTCTGCCGGCGTTTCATAAGGTGTATCATCATCATCTGGTGTAGGAACTTCAGGCACATTGATGGCAGTGAAAGCTGAGTGATCTGCAGGTAAATTGGCTGGTACTACTGTTGGTGTTGATGATGTTGCCATAGTAGTAGAATCCATCATAGTACGAGTAACATTACTATTATTTAAAGGTGGGAAACTCGGTTGTTGTCCAGGTATATCTTGTGGCACACCACCAACAGTAGCGTCTTGTTGACGTTGAGCTATCTGTAAAGCTGAATTTATATAACGCACTAATTCTGGATTTGATTGTTGTAATTGAGGAATTTGTAACAAGTGAACACAGTATTGAGGCCATTCAGAAAGTCGTGATTGGAATTGAGTAAGTGCTTGAACACCAAAGTTGAACATTTTCGAGCCTACTGGGTTTCGCAAAGCATCTAAAACACATCGCAATGCAATGCCAAGTGGGACATAGGAAACTAAATGATTTTGTACCAAGGCACCAAATAATACACTTGTAATAGATAATTCCTTGTCTGGATATTTTGGAAAGAAGTGATATTCGTCAAACAAATTATGAATCATGCACGCAAATACGTCTTGTTCTCGAGTATTCTTAGATTGACTGAACAATTTAAGTCGCTCCACCATTTGATCGATAGAAATGCTACCATTGTAAATATGTTCATAATACGAGTTGGCTTCTTCTTCAACATCAGGTTTGAATGAGATTTCTCCAGCAGATGAACCATTGTCAGATGCCGTTGCACGAAGATTCATTAATTTTGGATACGTTTTTAAACTGACAGCTTGTACCTCCTTTAATAAATCCGCATTTTGAGGACTTAACGGGCTAATAATAAATAATAATAATTGAGATCAATATTTGTAAAAAAAATATAACTTTTTTTTTTTTTTGCTGTAAAAACAAATATACATATATATATATTTACCTATCCGAGAGCACCTTTAAAAATACGGCAATGACTTCAGGAGCAAGTGGAACTGTAGATGGTGCCATGTTGGCTTCTTGCCTTGAGACTTCGGCTGCTAATTTTTGAGTAAGGAATCTTAGACATGTATGAATAAACAGATCCTTATGTTCTGCGATTTTCTCTTGTAACCATTTCTCCAAGTTAAGAAATTCGCGACGTGAAGCCAATGCAGCCAAGTCTATCGAAAAGAAAAAGGGTTGGATATCGAGCATACGCGATAGTAGCTAGCCATATACTCAGTAACGTCGTTTTTCTCCCACAAAAAAAATTCATCTATAAAGAGTGTTACCTTTAATTCATGTATGATGTCCAGTATACGCGAAAGCGTAGTTGCGTCCGTACCGTACATCTCCAACATACTTTTCACCAAGAAATCTGGATTGACAAGCCAAAGTTTGCTTAATACTAAGGAACTACTTGCGTTTCCATTAAGATAACTTAATAACAGACGACCTAAAATGTCTTTTTGATATGCAGATTTTACAGCCTAAAATAGGATAAAAATGAATGTAGTTAATATTACTAGTTAGTATATTTTGTCCTAATTTACTTATATAACCATATATATATTACCTTTGCTTGAATAAATCCAAGAAATACCAATTCAGGACATTTATTCACCATCATTTCTACAAATACTTTGACATCATCAACAACGACTGTTTCAGATAGATCAAGAACACAATCAAACAGATCCAAAGAATTGAGTTGCTCATTACAAAGCTGAGCTGCCTGTGTACGGACATGAGTTGTCGAATTTGAAAAATCGTCTGGCTCAATGACTTTTCGCTCAGAACATGATACAAGACTAAGAATATCTGTAGAAGCATTGGCCATTTGGTATAATGCACTCAGTTGTCCTTTCAAATTTCTCCATTTGCCAAAAAACTTGTTTGCAGGAAAAGGATCTGTACCCTATTTTTTTTTTATTATTAAACAAAGAAAAATAAAGTTTAGTCAATCAAAAAAAAAAAAAAAAGAAGAATGTAATAGCTTTTATGGATTACCTTTGGACTATGTTTCCACGCTCGTACAATTATATCCAATCCTTTTGCATCATATACAAAAAAGTGAGCATAATCCAAACATTCAATCACCTTTTCCCAATTTAATGAAGGAGCCTATTATATTACCAATATATATATATATATCATCAGTGAAAAGAAGGAGAAGAAAAAAATAATATTGTTCTTCATTTCTCCTTTTCCCAAAAAAACACAAAAAAACATACAAGTTCATTCATGACAGTGACAAAGTTTTCTACGTTCCAATTGGATCCAGTAGGTGATCCATTTCCAATGCCACTCATATTGGTATAAGTTCGTGCCATACAACCGATGGCAACAGCCACATCTTTTTCTTCAATAGTTTGATCAATATTTTTCAGTAATTCGCGTAATGAATCGGTTGTACCACAGCATTCATATCCTGCTTCCAGCATTTTTTTGCTGATCACGCTTTCTCTAGCATCAACGTCATCGTTTCTTTTCAAAATAATATATATATATATATATGTTATTGGTTATTGAATGATAACATATCATTTTTTTGTTCCCATAGATTTGATTGATGCATCACGCGTTCTCCCGCAAAAACCACACAGCCTTCTATTTTTTTTTTTTTACTTACTCTGCCATATTATAACCAAAAGACACTTGTTGTATCTTTTCACGGATTACTGAGTCGTTATTATTATATTTTAAAAGAGCACTTGTAAAAAGTTGAATATCTTGGTTGTTGAAAAGGTCGAATCCAGTTGTTGAATTACACTTGTTTATTGCGTCTATGCACCAAGTAATTGCTTTATCGTTAAAAAGAGGAGTATTATTATTATTATTATTATTATTTAGATGATGTAATTCGTCAACGACGTGTTTAAAGTCGTGCGCTGCTAATGTTTTAACTATGTAAATTTAAAAATGGTTTTTTTTTAATTTTTTAGTTAGTTATAACCAAACACTACATACAAATCACTATATCATGTACAAAAAGATTCAAACATATATATATATAAATCTTTTTCTTATCTTTTTTTTCATAAATGCGTTGAAACATTTTTATATATACATATATATATTACCTTGATCAGTGATGGGTTGTTTTACTTTAGATAACAACAGTAACGATGACAACGCAAAACGACAAAATGCGTTTAATTCGAGTTGTATATAAAGATATTCAAGGTCAACGAGTGGAGCTGAATCCGATTTAAAAAAAGTGCAGAACGTTTCGGCAAACGTGATAAATGGTTGTTGATTGCTGTCACTACTATTATTTGTGATAATATCCTTGAGCAATTGAAGAAAATAGGGTGTATTTGTTGGTTTTCTAGAGGTATTATCTTTATAAATCTGAACGACTAGAAAACTTAATAAATGCTGACGAATACCTTCACCGTACGTGTCGATTAACTGGTTAAAAAAAAAAAAAAGAAAGAAAGAAAAAAGTGAGCTTTTTTGCTTTAAGTTTCACGCAACGCAAAAGATTATACAGGAATAAATCGTTCTTCGAAATATCTTCACATAATTCTTTCTCTCTCTCTCTCTCTCTCTTCCTTTCTTCTTACTCGTCACGTCACGAACCAAAGCTCCTGCTGCTGCTATTCTAAGCATATATCCCCCTCACAACCCTTCTTTTTTTTCATTATTCCTTAGTTTCCCTACTCCAACCTCTCTTTACACCCCCTTATATATATATATATATATATATATTATTTATGTTACTTTACCTCTTTGATTTCAAGTTTAGTTGTAGAATAATTAGAGTCAGTTAAATTAGATGCTAATAAAATAATTTGAGCTTTTACAATACGTGTTAAACTACGTTGAGTTGCTGGGTTATTAGGTTGTTGTAAAACTGTAGGTGAAGAAAAAGAAGAATGAGTTGTTGTTGCTAATGGGTTGTTCATTATTATATAAATGTAAATGACAATGGGTGCATTCTAATACTGATGTTTTTTTTTTCCTATGAATTTTATTTTATTAACTTTCAAGAAGTTTTGTTATATTGAAAGAAAATTAAAAAATTGAAAAATGAAAAGAGAACCAAAAAAAAAAAAAAAAAAAAAAAATTAAAAGTTTGTTGCTGAACAAAAAGCCTATTATATAATAGTATGGAACCCATAAACTATCCAATGTCCAATCGGTTAAGATCCTTCTATGACCCTCACCCTATTTACCTATTATATATCTTTCCCAAATGTTTTTTTTTTATCTGATAGGATTATTAGTAATAACTTTATCGACAAAACATAATCTACCCACACTCTTTTTTTCTTCTGAAAATAACAATATACAACTTCAATGGGTAGACTAGTCTATAAACTTATCTTGGATCTTTCCAATATTAGTTACTGCTATAGCAACATACGTTCTGAAAAGCTTGATTCACTATATAAACTTACGTATTAGCAATAACTAATGGGTGCCGAACAATTTTACGACATTGACATATAATGATAATGAAAGTTGTATAATTTGTTTCGAATACACTGAAAATACATATTTTTGAATGAATGGTTTTACAATTTAAACAGAATCGTCAGACAAATAATACATATTCAACTGGGCCACAAGTGACAAAAAAAAAAGCTGATTACTACATCCCTGTATAGAACAACACAAAAACGAAAATAAACAACGATGATCTTTAATTGGCTCATAAGGTATTGACATAAAAATGCTCGTTGTTGCCAAGCAATATAACAATAATATTTTGCTACTACTATTGCAGCAAGTATATTTGTTATTATTATTGTTAATATTTTGAATATAGACGACATCAATATATCGACTACTATATATACAATTGCTTCTATGTCAGGTATGTATTAATACGTATTTTCTTTTATCTGACAAACCAGTTTCGTAATGAACGAATAATAACCTTATTCAGCACTATTATTAGGAGATATATAAAATAAAGACATCATGGTTTCTTTTATAAGTACATGATAAAAAAAAACATACATAAGATTAAGGTTATGTTGTAAAATATACTGAGTATGATAAAAGATACTAATGTGTTACTATTCTTTTTTATAAATTAATTATTAATGCAGCTCACCGACGAAGACTTTTTTTTATAAAGCTATTGCCTAAAAAAACGTAGTATATCTCCTTCATCAACAACATCAGTATGAAAAAAAAAAAAGAAACAAAAAAAGTTAACGAAAAAATTGCTATACGAAAAAATGCTATACAAAATTGATGGTCTTGGAGACCAAAAGAGAGATGAAACACGATACACACACATTTTGACAACAATTTATAAATTACTCTGTAAAACAACTGAGAAATTAGTTTGTGTACAGTTGAAATTAGACATCTTGAACGAACCAATTTTGATAGATTTAGAAAAATTTTAAATAACAAAAAAGTGTAAAGTTATGCATCATATCTTGGAGATAAAATACAAGAAACTGACCAAAAAGTAGACGATAAAGATAATAACATTTTAATAACTACTTTTAAACAAGAATAAAAGAAGATTTAGGGGTGACGGTGCTTAATAATAGCCTCTTCATATTATTAAAGAACCAAAGAGTAGTGATATATTATGTTGCTTGTTTAGAAAACACTACGTAATTAAATATAATCTCACTACTTCAAACAAAGCTTTTTAAACATTAGCCACTAGTCGATATTGACTTTATATCCATTTGTATTTTTTTTTTCAAAAATAAAATAAACAATTTCTGTTTTCCTGGTGTAACTGTTCTATTGGTATAAATATAAATTAAGTCAACTAATTACAATACTATGAATTATTAGCATTAGACTGGTATTTAAATAATATCGATCATAAACTTACTATATATAAAAGTATATGGACTTGGACCTTTTTTTTTAGCATAGAAATATGAACACTGTGAATAAGAAATATTCGTTACTGATGTTTAAAAAATAATAATAATAAAAAATAGAAAATAGGATGTTATAGAAAATCAAAGTATATAGTAGTACGTACTGTATTGGACGCTGGTTTGCATTTATTTATTACTTATTAACAAAGGGAATTTTTAGTGATATAGGCAACAATAGAATTGCTATCTCCAAGAACATGTTTTATTGCTATTAAAGGTTTATAATATATAATGATTGTCGAAATTCTAAACATATTACGTACGTATATATATTATTTTTCTTTTTGAGATTTGGTTAACATATACCAGTAACATTAAAGATAAGTTAGCAAAATATATAAATACTGAAAATACGCATTATTATTAGATACGTAACAATAAGACGGTCTTTTGATAAACTATCAAGTAATATAAACGTGGGAATGTAAAAATTAGAAAAAAAAAAAAAAGGTCAGAAAGCTTTGTGATTGTGTGCCAAGTTGTTAATAAATGATGATGATTCGTTCACTGTTGGCTGCAAGCTGCAACTATAAATTAGTTAGAATCTACTAAGTCCTCAATCCCTGTCGGTATTATATAATTTCATACACAATAAGTGGTAGATAGTAATATATCTTCCATTGAAATCAATAAAGTATATACATATCGTGTAGAAAAAGTATAAGTGGGCCTTGAATAAGTTACACTGCATAGTAAAAGAAACTTTACCATGCGTTAAACAAAAAATGACGCCACTTGCTTAAAAAAAAATATAGCTTAAAATACCAAATGCCAACGTTTTTTTTGTAGGTTGTACAAAAGAAACAAATGACCTGCGTGGGGTTTATTTTTAAATTTTTATAACTCAAATTGATAAATCTTCTTTTATCATAATAATAGAAAAAAAAAGGGGTGTTAAAGTACGTACCTAGTAAAAAAAACATTATTATAGATATCATGATTTATTATTATTTGAAAGGATTCTAAGATTATGGGGGGAGTGAATGAAAATTAGTACAACGTTAACAATAAGCTTTAAATATATAAAAAGAACAAATAATAAATAAAAATAAATAATCTTGTAACTAAACTTTTGAGTTACTCGATTGAGTGTACAACAAAAAAGCAGAACAGCTCGTGTATTCCCAAAAGAAGGATAAGTCGGGAATAAATTTTTTGGTTGTTAAAGGTCTGGAATTACAAGACCTAAAAAAGAGTCGATCTCGGGATTTAGAAAGCAATTTACTATTATATGTTGCACCAATGACCCTTAAAGGGAATACTAACTAATATATTCAATCAACCTTCTTTTTTGAAATATCTTTATTACCCTTTCCCATATTCTTTTTGATATATATTATTATATATTATTATTATTATTATTACTCCTCCTGCTTTTTCATAACTCCCCCCACTCCAATTAGCGCCACTCCAAAATACTAATAATAATAATAAACCTGGTTTTTTTTATTTCTTTTCAAATAAACTCTCTTTCCGTTCTTTTCAAAACCCATTTCCCGTGAACCTGCCCTTTCCTCCTCTCCCCCCCTTTCTTTTTCTAAATACTTCTTTATCTATTTTTTTCCCTCAACACTTAAAACGATAAGAATATTCTCTCGCCCCTCCCCCTTTCTCCTCATTTGTAATAAACCTTGCTTTTTAGCGCTAATATAAACTCTATATATATATATTTTTCGCCATGAATGGCGACGACGATCTTTCGAGTGTCAATCAACAACAACCGACACCCCCTAAATCGTCCATACGCCTTACTAGCAATTCACCAATGAATCAGATGATTGCAATGCACAATCCCATTCAACTAGCTGCCATCTCCAACTATAAGCTTGCGCAGCTAACCTTTGCTGCACCTGACTTGGATTCTATGCGAAAAACTGCATTGATAAAGAATATGCTTGATGTATTATATGATGATACTCCTCCAGAATGGCTGGACCAAATGACACGCTGGTCGTTTTTCACTCCTGAGTAAGTGAATGATTATTTTATACGTGTTAATAATCATTAAGAACGATTGAAAAAAAAACACATCTTATATTTTTTTTTTTTGATGATCTAATAATAATCATAATAATAATAAATTATATATATTAGATCTTTAGGCGACATGACACAAGAAACATTAGAAGAAATGTTTGCACAATACGCACAAACCATTGAAGCTTTTCAACCATTGGATATGGATTATGATGATGGAGATGATGTAGATGATCATGAAATGTGGTTAAGTGATCATGATGATGATGAAATTGAAGACCCAATCAATACAAGTGGATCATCCATGTCTGAACCATCTATATTTTCACAACCACATGCTACCCTTTCATCCGATACCTTACGACCTGTACCTAATATCACTACAACAACTACAACAACTACTAATAATTCACTTCCTCCATCCCCTGTCGCTTCGCTGGTCGAGAAACCATTACCCAAAGCACCATTAAATACACAACAACAACAATATCAATATGTATCACAACCCCCAACACCAACAGACGAATATCCACAACCAATAACAACAACAGTAGCGGCAGCAGCAGCAGTACGACGAAAAAGTCTTACTCCATCTCTTCGTAAAAATAGACTTAGCTGGACTAGTGATACAGGAGTATTACCAGCAGGTTCCGGTGTTGTTCAAAATATGGCAAGCGAATTAATGAACTTGTTCGATATGGAATTTTCGGTAGATATAAAACTCAACACCGCACCTAAACTTCCAGAATTACCATTCCCCAAAGATCGTCAAAATAATGATACATCACGCCAATCCCATCGATATTCAGTTGATTCATTAATGGGACTTATTCCAACATTTGAAACTTTTACAATTGATGATGATCCATATTTCCAAGCAGCACAAACACAGAATAGAAAAAGTCGATTATCACAATCATGGACACGACAAATGACATTTCCTCCACCACCCACAAATCCTCCACCTTTTGGTCCACGTCAATCAAGTAAACGTCGATCCTCTAGTTTTCCACCACTGGATGGTGCACCAACACCTCCACAACGATCCTCTTCCTTAAAATATAGAGAACAACGTAAACATCAACAAACGTTGGGTACTGTATCGGGTTCTGTTGAAGAACTTAAACAAGGTGGTATCAAATCTAAAAGCTCAGAATTTTTAGCCACTTTTAAAAATGCCCTTGGTAACAATCATCACAGTGACAAGTCAACCCAACAACAAGCCATCGGAATTGATTCTGAACAAATATCCAAAAAGAAATCTATTCGTAAATTGCCATCTTTTTTAAAAGGAAACAAGAAACGTGGATCCACCACAAAAAAAGAATTGATTAACAACGACTCTTCATCTTCCGTTATTACTACTATTACTTCACCTACTTCACCTACTTCTTCACCTGTATCTGCTAATACTATGACAACACATAATAATAGTAGTAATAGTTTAACTGTACCACAATCACAACATCAACAACAAAAAGATGATCAGAGAACATCTGTTAGTTCTACTGTATCATCCTCATCTTCTTGGTCATCCACCTCGGAAGTCATGATTGTACGAAAGGCATCATTAATGAGGAGGAATCAACATAATCAACAACAACAATCATACAATGTAACAAATAGCAATAATACAAATGAAATAATAAATAATGGTAATAACAATAACACATCCGTCAAACGACGTAGTTACACGGTTGCACGTCCAGTTGTTGTTGAAGCACAAGATCTTCGAAGAGCACGATCATTAGGACATAGATACCCCGCTAACCGTAATAAACGTCGTTCATCCTTATTGATGGAAAAAACGGCTTCTAAACAAGCCAATTTACAGCAACAACAACAACAACAACAACAACAACTCTCACAAAAAGAAGGTTTAAATCGTTCCAAGTCAGCATTTGTCAAAATTGGTAGTGGTTTCAAGGCAAAGAAACGAAGACAGGAACGTCGATCCAAAGAATACAACAGACGATCCACTATTTTAAATAATAATAAACCAATGTTGATGATTGATACAAATCTTGTAGATCAAGCAATACATGAAGATGGTGATAATACTAATAATGGCAACAATACATTTGTAAAAAGAATGGCAACTTTGGGACGTCGTATGCGATTACAACGAGTCTAAATAATGTTAACCTTACACATTTTTTTCACCTGATACAAACAAACAAACAAAAATGCCCACCACTATCATTTCCATCCACCACTGCACACACACACACACACATATATATATATATACACCATATATTATAATTATAATTTATCCCATCATTTGTTTGCATTTTTTTTTTTTTTTGAGGGAGGCATAAAAAAAATAATTAATGATGAAAAAAAAAAGCCGTAAATTATTTATTTATTTTATTTCATTTATTTTTAATCATGTTTAAATACTTGATTTGTCAAAATTACATCATGATTTATTGTTAAAAAAAAAGTTTAAATTTCTTGTTTTGTTTTGTTTGTTTTATAAATAATTACATGAATCAATAACTATTTTTTTTTTTGTATGAGTGGGGGGGGGGCAAGATTTATTATATTATTGTATAAGTGAACATAAATACTATTTTGTTTTGAGGACAGTTTATATAATGATTTAACAAATAATTGATTTATATTGCCCATTTGGCATATTGATTTGATAATGTGCTGGTACAACGTAAAGACTTCCTGTACAATCATTATTTGACCAAAGGCTACAGTGTGTGGCACCCATGTTTTGTGCACTGTGAGCAGGAAATTGACTTGGAAACTCTGTACAACGATGATCTCGACTTAGTAAACCTGATCGCGTCTTGCTATCATCAGCATGCAATACAACACCAGCTGGTGGTTTATATTTCGCTAATGTTCCATATACAGTGGTGATCAATAATAAAAATAATGGTAACAGTAACGTCATTTTGTTTGTTGTTGTTGTTGACTACTTATTTGATTTTTGAAAGAAAAAGAAATAGAAAAAGAAGATGAATTAGAAATTGATTTGAGAATTTTTTTTTTTTTACCCTTGATGATATAATTACCATAGACATTAAAAGTAGATAAAACAAGGGTAACAACGAACTCCTTTTACCCCTTCGTTTTAATCCACTCCACATTTTATTGAACCTTTAAGAATCTATTTTTCTTTTTTCTTTTAGCCAACCAACGAAAAAAATAAAACCCTCCTTTCATCTTTTCACCCTTCGACTACCTTCTTTTCTTTAATAATAGTTGAAAATTCTCTATAAAAAAAAAATGAATACCCTCGTACCCACATAACCCATACATTTAATGTTCCCCCTTTTTTTTTTTTCTTTGGCTGTATATGTACAAAAACACAATCTTCAAAATTGTAAGTTTTTTATTTATTTATATATTTATAAATATAGTTTTTTTTTTATAGAAAAAAAAACTTAATGCTTGGGTCGAGATTCAGCAAGCCAGTTTTGAAGTTTCTTAATTTGTTCTTGAACAGCAGGTCGACTAGTACCACCAGGTGCTGTTCGATTATCAATACTAGTTTCATAACTCCAAATCTTTGAAACATCTTCAGTGAATGAAGGATGAAGAGTCTTTAAATCTTCAACACTCAAATCATGTAATTGACAGCTACGATCTTCAGCCATCTTGACAGCAGAACCAGAGATATGATGAGTTTCACGGAATGGTACGCCCTTGCGAACAAGGTATTCAGCCAAATCAGTGGCAAGCATATCAGCACTAAGACTGGCACGCATGTTTTCAGGGAAAATCTATTGTTTATAATATATTTTAATTCATTTACTCTTATCCTCCCCCCCCCTCACCCTACTTTTTGTTGTTGTTGCTGTTGTCATTGTTTCCCAGTTTTGTAAAATCCCAATAAAAAAAAAAGACCCAACATTAATACATACATTCATGGTGCTCAAAACACCAGCGGTGATTTGAAGCGAACCAGATAAAGTATCAGCAGCATCAAACATGGGCTCCTTATCTTCTTGAAGATCCTTGTTGTATGTGCTTGGAATACCCTTGTATGACATCATGAAGCCAGACATCTATATTTATAAACCAATTGTTTTTGCTTAGTTACCATACTTTATCACTTTATAAAATAAGTATCCATTCCCACTCATGTAATATATATATATATATACATACGCCACCAAAGACACGACCACTTTTGCCACGCAATAATTCCAAACTATCAGGATTCTTCTTTTGAGGCATCAAACTGGAACCTGTGCTATAAGCATCAGCCAACTTGACAAAACCAAATTCACTGCTAGAATAAATAATAAGATCTTCAGCAATACGAGAAATATGAACCATAGTCAAACTAGCCCAGAATAAAAATTCGGCAACAAAATCACGATCGCTAACAGCATAAAGGGAGTTATTGATTAATCCCTTGAAACCAAGTTCTTTGCAAAGGAATTCACGGTCAATGTTAAAAGCATGACCGGCCAAAGCACCCGAACCGAGAGGAAGAACATTAAGACGTTCAATAAGTTGTTCTAAACGTTCAGCATCAGCTTGCCACAACCAAGCATAAGATAATAAAAAGTGAGACCAACGAATAGGTTGAGCGCGCTATACCATAATAATAATAAATATATTATATTGCATTAATATTTCAAACTTTTTTTCTTCTCTCTGGTTTTTTTTTAATATATCCTGTTCTTTTTAGGGAATCCCAACCCTTCAAAACCAAAATTATTATATATATAAAAATACTAACCTGCAAATGAGTATAACCAGGAATTAAAACATCAATTTCCTTTTCAGCTCGTGCAACAGTAATAGAAATAAGCTCCTTCAAATGGCCCAAAATCATACTAGCTTCGTCACGAAGCCAAAGACGCATATCGGTAGCGACTTGATCGTTACGACTACGACCCGTATGAAGCTTACCAGCGACTGAACCCACAATTTCACCAAGACGACGTTCATTAGCAGTATGAATATCTTCGTCACCTTCCTTGATTTCAAACTTGCCACTTTGCCATTCTTCCATAACTTTGGCAAGACCAGAACAAAGTTGTTCACATTCTTCTTGAGTGATAATGTTATTCTTGGCTAAAGCTTTGCTATAGGCCATAGAACCAGTTAAATCAGCGGCATACATACGTTTGTCGAAATGAATGGAAGCATTGAATGCATCCATAAGAGGGTCAACAGCACCAGTAAATCGTCCTCCCCAAAGTTTCTTTCCACTCATGATAAAATATTAAGTTTTGTATATAATGAAAAAAAAAAAAAGGAAAAAATATTTTTGCTTTTCTGCCTGTCAAGGATTTATGGTATTGTGACTCACGACGCACGCGTGTCGGTGTTTCAAACTTTATTTGTGGTGGTGGTGGGGGGAACCATGTTTGCGGGGAATGATTTTTTTAAAAAAAATGATCTACACCCTATTTAGTTGCTAACTCATTGTATGAGATCAATTTTCTTTAAGCTGTAAATTTGAATTATTTCATTCGAAATAATTGAACCGAAAGTAAAATAAAATATAAATAATAGAGATACGTATTTATTCTTTAAAAAATAATAGCAGATGAATGTTATTAATAATAGAATAACTACCAAATGTTATATTTTTTTAGAAGCAATTACGTATCCTGTATTATAATCTTTTTTCGAGATATCGTTACACTACTGGAAAAAGACCTTCCTGGTATAGATTCTTGAAAAAAGAACAGTGTACATACGTAACTATAAATTAAAAGGTATGAAGGTATGACAATGTTTCTCAAGATGTACATACGTATAATATATAATGTATTATAGTTTAACAAGAATATAATATCTTTGTTGAAGAATACAATGATTATCTACTATATAGAGTAGTATGTTAGTAGATATTGACAATAAAAAAGAAGTATGATACTTTCTAAATTATCTAGTAATTATCATATTTTCTGTTTGCGTATGATACGTAGTTTTTTTTTATAAAGTACACTTTTTGCTTGTAGATTTGTAGTAGAGTAAGCATAGATGGAATACATGGAAATTATGCAAATTTCTTTCATTGTATGGATTTATTTTATCACTATTGGCCTTGTACCATTAAAGTCTTTAAAGGATGGTAAGAAAGATGGTAAAAGAAGTGGTGACAGCGATAGGGTCTGTGATAGCAATAGATCCATACAGTTTCCAATAATGATAGCAGTGACGAGCACGGGAATCATAACGTCGAAGTGTTAACAATGTGAGTGGTAGCATCAGCAACAACAACAATAGCAACCAACAACGGGATCCATTTTCTGCTGACAGCTTCTCACAAACTATAATTGAAACTACATCCTAAGAGAAAGGACAAAGTATTTGATTATTGTAATATCACATCATTGTATATCTGCTTTCCTGTTCTGGTCAATACCTGATCCACATCTCTTGTATATAAGGTTCTTTTTTTTTACACCACCAAAAGAAAAAAAAAACCATTACATATTTCTCTAGTTTATTTATAGTATAACAATAAATTTTATCTATATATGTTCTTTTAATTTTTATAACAACAATTATAAACACATAAGTTCTTCATCTAATTGCTTGCAAGATCAGCGAAACTGGGAATATAATAAGTAGGCTTAATCTTGTTATCAGGAGATAACATTTCTTCCTTGCTAGTGATACCTGTATATTTTTGAATTGATGGAAAAAAAAATGGTTAAAAAAAAAAAGAATATTGCTGCAACTATAAATTTTTATTCCCAAGTTATTATTTTACCTGTCAAAACACAAAGAGTTTCAATTCCTCCTTGATTTCCGAAATCAATATCTGTATCTAAACGATCACCAATCATGACAGTTTTACAAGGTTGAAGATTATATCTATAAATCACACACATATACCAATCATTAAATGATAGAGTTAAGTAAAAATTGATACAAATATATATATATATATATATTTAAGCCAAAGAAAGATAAGTGAGCTTACTCTGCAAAAATAGTTTCCATCATATTTAATGCTGGCTTTCCAAGAATAGCTTCTGGTTCTCTATTTAATGCTTTGATGATAGGCATAGCAATGGAACCAGCACCTTATGAAAAATTAAATATATATATATATATATATATAAAACAAATTAGTAAAATTCTTAATCATTCAGCCATACATAGGTGCGTGTATGTGCTTGTGTTGAATGACGAACTATGTATGAAGTTAAAAGTTTTTCTTTTTTTTCTTTTTTACCTGGAACAATCATGCCATTTGTAGGGAAAGTAGTATCACCATTAGTTAAAATAAATCGACAATCGGGATTTCTTTTAAGATAAGTGAATGCCTTTGCATATTTGGTATAATTGACATGAAGATCCAAGCCAATCACAACAGCACCAACCTAACATAAAAAAAAAATTTCCCGTATTCTCCAGTTAGAATCCCATCGTTTTTCTTAATTTGAGTCATAAAAATAATAGATGTGATAAGATCTTAAGTTTTACCTCTGGATCATCAGGAATAGGTTCATTATTAAATACTGCATGAGCATCTTCCTATAATAATCAAATATGGTTTTTAGTAAAGATCCATTGACTTTAACACACATTTAATAACTATCCTGAAAAAAATGAAAAAAACAACAACATTTACCTCTCCACCACATGTACGAATACCTTCAGCATTCAATTCATCTCGAATACCTTCCATACCCACAATATATACTTTCTTTTCTGGAGGGAAATGAACAACTTGTTTTAAATAAGCAGCAGTAGCAAAAGCAGAACTAAAAATTTCGTGCTAAATAATCCCAGTATTATAATAATTGACGTTCTTAGTAAACTTTCCCTACTTCTTTCAGGGTCTAAAAATATTTTGTAAGTATCATATTTACATACCAAAGAAGCTTGAATACCAAAACCTTCAAGTTTTTTCAAGAATGAATTACGTGACTTGGTACTATTATTAGTTACAAAGTAAATGTTTTTGCCTGTATTATTTTATATTATTGATTAATATACTTGTTTTTTTTTTTACTTTCGTCCATTAAGTTGGGTATGTCTGTAAGCGAGACAATCAGAAATATTTCCAAGTAAACTTACCTTTGCTACGTAATTCTTCCATTGCTTTCTCAACACCAGGAATGAGTTGTGTTCCTTCCCATAAAACACCTTGATAACAGTGTTAATAACTAGTTTTTTTTTCTATTATGAATCGAATCTTTTAATGAAATTTCTTACCATCACAATCGAATAAAAAGTTATCAAACTTATCGACAAATTCTTTACGTTCTTCTTGAGTAACAAGTTCTTTCATTTTTGGGGGTTTGCTTTTATTTTATTTTTATTTTATTTTTTGGGGGGAGGAGGAAAGGAAGGGGTTAATAAATAGAAAAGCAACGAAGAAATTAGGATATTAAAAGTAATTGCTTTTTATGGAATGAAAAAAAAAAAAGAGCGAGTTTAAAAAAGCATAAAAAACAAGTTACTTTGTGTTTTTCAAAAAGAAACTATAATAATGTCAGCGACATTATTCTCTTGGGAGTCAGTTAAAAATGACTTTTTACTCAACATAAATCACTTATTCAAAAAACTTGAAAACTATTCTTTGGAACAACTTCAAGTTGACTTGCAAAACCCAAGAGTTTTATTAGAATATTATAAAAATACAGATGCACTTGTTATAGCGACAGTGGTGATGATCACTTTGGTAGTGATTCATTGTGTCATGGGTGAACTTACGAGAAACTATAGTCAAGTTGGTAAAATAAATAAAAGTCAATATATATATTTCTTGTTAGATATTACTTTTTCTTTCTAATTCACCAAATATATATATATATATATATAGACCGTGCTTGGTCACTTCTTCCACCTACTTATGCATGGCATTTTGTTATCCATGATTATCTTAATCGATCCACTATTCATCCACGCCTATTACTAGCTGCTGTTATAATATCCATTTGGGGTATTCGATTAACCTATAACTTTGCCAGGTACCTAATTTTTGGACGGTGGGAAATGTGGATGGAGGAAAAAGTCTTTTTTTAACGTTCCTTGAATTTTAATGCTGATGTGTGACAATAAAATATAATATTGTAATTAAATAATTAGAAAAGGAGGTTATGAATGGCAAGGACGTGATTATCGTTTTGTTTATATTCAAGAAAAGATTGGTAATCTAGGGATGGCATTATTAAATTTTGTATTCATTGGACCTATGCAGGATACATTATTACTTCTGATGTGTCTCCCACTTTACCTCAACACGCTATCACCATTATCACAAGACCAATATGTTCTTGGATTGAATCGAATGGATATCTTGGCATCTGGTCTTTTTCTCACCCTTTTACTTTTTGAGGTCATTGCAGACGATCAGCAGTTCATGTTCCAAACGCGTAAATATGCATTGTTAGAATTTGTTCATCATGACAAGCGTCAATTACCTAAAGAATATCGACGTGGGTTTCTTTGTCATAGTGGATTATGGCAATACAGTCGTCATCCAAACTTTTTTGCAGAAATATCAATGTGGTGGTCTATTTATTTATTTTCCATTGCTGCTCATATTCAAGGGCAAGAACGAGTGGATTGGATGAATCCTAAACTTTATTTGAATTGGACAATGATGGGAGCAGTTTTTTTGACAATGTTGTTTCAGGGCAGTACTTGGTTGACAGAGGTTAATTTTATTATTATTAGGATATAAAGGAGCGAAAGAAGTAAGGGGGGGGGTTGGTATGTTGGTTTTATTTCATATACTAAAAAAAAAAGAGAGATAACTTTATTATATATTTATTAGTATATTTCAACTGAAAAATATCCAGAATATAAGATTTATCAACAATCTGTAAATCGTTTTATTCCATGGTTTCCACAAAGAGAAAAAATGAAAACTGCTTAAATATATATATACAGACAGTTGGGGTTGTCATGGTAACAACTAATATAAAAAGTGTTTGTTGAGTAACCAAGACGACAATAATAAACGAACAATGATTAATATTATTAATTTATTTTTATTCGATTACATGTACTTTTTTGTAATTAAGTATTATTATTTAATTTCTTATATTATGAATAATATGACGACAATCCATAGTCTGTTATTTTTTTATTTTATTTTTGATGTCAATTGATAAATACAGTAAATATTAAAAAAAATAAAATAACAATTACTCTTTTAAACTTTTCAAATGTGTTTTTAAATAATTATCACCGAAAAAGTTAAAAATAATAATAATAATAATCAAAACAAAGCTATTCTTTTATGGTGATACAGAGTCCATGCCAGAAACCATATTTATACAATTATATTCTGATTACATTTGCTCCGCTTTTTTCTTCCCTGCCTTCTCTTTTTTTTTTTTTATTATTCAAACAGCTTCAAAACTTATAAATATATATTAGTTATTCACGAAATACCCAAACGACGAGCAAAAAAAAAAAAAAAATAGAGAGAGACAACCATTTCCAACTTTTCAATTATATTAGACAATGACAAATAATAGTACAACTTATCTAACACCTCATCGTAATGTACCACCTAATTACAGAAACAGATCGCCTTCTGTATCTTCTATTTCCAGTATCAATAGTACAGGTAGTAATACCAGTACAAGTAGTTCACAAACAACAGCTACAACAACAAGTAGTCGACTTTATCCACGTCCTACACCAAATATGAGTGCACTGACATCGTCACGATCAACTCGAACCATTACAACATTAACTCCTTCGACATCCAGTTATTATCCAAGAAGAAAAAGTAGTACAAGTAGTACAACCAGTGTAAAAAGTGCTATTGTTAACTATACTCAACAAAGACCACAAAATGGAGAAAATGTTCAAGTGTGTGTTCGTTGTCGACCTATGAGTCAAAATGAATTTTTAAAAATGCAAGAAGGATGTTGGGAAGTGGATTCAAATGTTTCAAGGATAAAGTTGTCAGAGGTTGGATTACAAAAACGTCGTGAATCAAGCAAGGGACGACAAATAGAACATTACTATGGTATATATAGTTCTTACACGTTTTATCCCCCCTCCTTTAACCCCCGAAAAAAAAATTAGTATTAATTTTTTTATAATATAGATCATGTTTTTAATGGAAGTGATAATACTACTTTATATCAAACCAGTGTTCATAAGTTGGTAGAGTAAGTTTTCTATTTCTTCTAAAAAGAAATGATATTTTACTATTTTAAAGTATATATATTTTTTTTGTTGTTTGTTAAATCATCTACATTTTTTATTATTTAGGGAGGCAATGGATGGATATAATGGTTCGTAATAAGTAAAAGATGATAGAAATGATGATTGTTGTAAAGAACAAAGGAATATAAATAAAAAAAAAATTAAGCTAATGTGTAAATTGAAATAGCTACTGTATTCGCATATGGTCAAACTGCTTCTGGAAAAACTTATGTAAGTTTAATAAATGACTTTCAACATGCATAAAAAAAAAAGAAATTAATTATCAATGCATCTGATTGCTGATCTTTTTTTTTTCATGTTTTTATAATAGACGATGGTAAGATAAAAAGGGATTATTGAGGGAAATATATGAAAATTGTTGATTTAATCTTGATATATTATGTTATACATACATTCTTACTCATTTATTACTACATCTTCTCAATATTTATTTAATAATAATAATAGATGGGTATGTATTGTGTTTAAGGAGAGAAAAATTTCATAAACATGTAACAAAAAAAAAAAAAAATTATGGGCTTGTTGTTTGTTGTTTATTGTTTTATCTTTAAGGTACCGAATCGGAACCAGGAATTATTCCTCAAGCTGTCGAAAATGTATTCCGATGTATTGAACAGGTAAATTTGGATTCCCCCCCCCCTTTTTTTTTTTTTACAGAAACGTTTTTTTTTATTGTTAACCAAAAGGGTTCTTTTCATTCTTTTGTTTCAATTTTGTCCTCTTTATTATTATTTTTAGGCATCGAGTAAAGAATTTGTACTTCGTGTATCCTATCTTGAAATTTATAATGAAACCATTCGGGATTTATTGGCTCCCGGAAATGATAACCTTAAGATCCATGAAAGTAAACCGGTAAAGAATTTGTATTTGTGTTATGTATTTTATTTTATTAAACTCTCAAATTTTTTTGTTAATCTATTATACTATTTAGAGAGGTATCTACGTGAGTCCACTTACAGAAGAAGTAGTAACATCACCTTATGATGTAATGAGTATCATTCAAAAAGGCGAAGGTGTGTATGCCTTTTTTTTAAAAAATATGCCAACGCATACGTATTAATATTTTTTTTTTCAATCATTAAACTGTTTTTATTGTCTATTATTAGCCAATCGTCATATAAGTACTACAGATTATAACCTTCATAGTAGTCGAAGTCATACCATATTCCAAATGGTAAAACAAAAACAAAAAAATCAATTTAATTGTATATAATTTGTGGAATTATCAATCACTGAAAATTTACTTTGAATTAGGTTATAGAAAGTCGTGAACGTTCAAGTGCTAGTAGCACTTTGTTAGCACCATTATCACAACGACGTCATATACCTTCATCTCATAAAAATGCCATGAAAATATCACAATTGGTAATATTATACATTAATCATTTCTGTATTTTTTTTTTATTTTTTTTTTATTGTATTGATCAAAAAATCTTATATAACTTATCTAGAATTTGATCGATTTGGCTGGATCAGAAAAAGCAGCATCTAATCAAGAACGAAGGAAAGAAGGCTCGTATATTAACAAAAGGTTCATTTTTTTTTTTTTGATTATATTAAAGCAAAGCCAGCTGACAGCGAAGAAACATTTTTTTTCTAACATTATTATTGTTATTAGTTTACTGACGCTTGGTACAGTCATTGCAAAACTCACAGAAACCAAAAAGTAAAAAAAAAAAAAATATCTATTAGATTTGTGTTGTTTCTTTTATACCTCTTCCCAAAATACATATGTAAATAATAATATTATTATTTTTTTAGTTTACCTGGCCATGTTCCTTTCCGAGATTCTAAATTGACTAGAATATTACAACCTGCATTATCAGGTCATGCTAAAGTGATTGTTATTTGTACTATTAGTCCAACCACTATTTCATTGGAAGAATCTGCAAATACTTTAAAATTTGCATCACGTGTTAAACGCATTGTTGTCACTGCAACGAATGATGAGGTATATTCATATATATTTTCAATTTTTATTTTTACTAAAGAATTTCCTTTATTATCTAGGTACTCAATGATCGAGCATTACTTCAAAGATATCGTGGTGAAATTACTGAACTAAAGAATAAATTACAAGCAGCAAGTGATGTGCTTGTACAAGAAAAAGAGAATACACAATCTATGTTGACCGCTGAACGACAACAGGTAATTTTTTTTTATACTGATAATTTCTTGTTTATTTGATGAATAATAGTCAGAATGGTGGTGATATTAATATATATTTGATTTTTCTTCATATATAGCATGAACAACAATTACGACAAATGCGTCTTGTAAGAACTGCATTAAAGGAAAGGTAAGATTATTTTTGTCTTAAAACAACTATCACATGTTTTTTTTTAATTCATTTGTTTATAATACATTTTTGTAGAATTGATCATTTGACTCGTCTTATTCTCACTTCTTCATCTGTCACATCTCATCCATCAGAAAATATTGAATCTTCACAAAACGAACATTTTAACCAAGATACTAAACATGAGGTAAAAATAATGATAATAATAAAATTTAATGAGTAATAATAATAACATTGATGTGGGGATGGTTTGGGTTTATATATATATATATATATATATATAGATGCAACAACATAATGGTAGTGATCCATGGCAAATTATTAGTGATTTAAGAAGAGAACTTGCTCAAGTTAAATCAAGTAAAGCAAGTACTGAAAAACGATTAGCAGATAGTCAACAACGAGTACAAGAATTAGAAAAAGCAGCAGATGAAAATAAAAATTTGGTAGAACAAGTTGCTCATTTAGAAGCAGAATTAAGTATTACTCGAGCTGAATTACAAGTAACTACTGTACTTGCTCAGGAACATGGTGCCAATACAACTACAAGTACAACATCAAGTAATAATAATGGTGGGTTACAAACACCTATAGATACACCTACTCATCAATTATTTAAAGATTTTACATTTAATAATAACAAAAACAAGGTACAAAAGAATCTATAATAATATAAAACAAGTTAATGACACCCAACTTTCTATTCATTATTAACCTTTTTTTTTTATCCCATGATACATTATAGTAAGAACCAATACTTTATCACACACATTTTGAAAAATATCCTATACATATCCAATTTTTGTTAGGTTATTAAATTTTTGACAACTTTATAATAACCAAATCAATCATTTTACCACCACCATCAAATAATTTGTACATTTTACTTTTTATACCTATATATAATTTTTTTTTTTTTCAAATAACAAATAATAAAAATTTCATTTTCGAATTGGATAAATCTAAAATATGATATCATTATATCATATATCTATTCAGGTTAATTACGTATACGTATAATATGTACGTAGTACTTATTCAGAAAATCCCGTGACAACATTTTGAATGAGTATTTCGTCATACATTTTTATGATATATTTTATTTCTTTAGTACTCCTCTCAAGATTTAATTCCTATTTATTTGATATAAGTAAATAATAATTGATTCTTACGTACCTGTTATAAACAAGTATGAAATAGTAAATTTTCTTTGTTAATTTCATTGGAGAAGAGGTAAACTATTATTAATAGCTATGCAGATTAACCATCTCCCTCCGATTTCTATCTTATATAATCCTGCTGCTGCGGTTACCCAGATTTTTTTTTTTTTTTTTTCATTTTCTTCCTTTTCTCCCCCACTTTTTTTTTTTTCTACTTTTTAAAAATAATAATGTTGACACAAAAACCATGTTCATGTGCTACCAATGTAGCACTTGAACAACATGGAGCTGAAATTCGTATTATTGACGCTCAAAAACAAATGTCAGATAAATCAAATAATTCTACTTTTATAGTTTATACCATTCTTTTTCAGGTAATCTATCTTAATCCTCTTTTATAGTTTGAACATAATTTTTGAATGCATTCATTATTATAATGTAACTAATTAAATATTTTATTTTTAAAAAAAAACAATAAGGATAAAGAGATTAAAAGACGATATAGTGATTTTGACTCATTTCGAAATGTCTTGGCGAGACTATATCCTGACGTATTAGTTCCACCTATTCCTGAAAAACATTCACTGACACATTCGCTGAGTATGTGGTTTTTTTTTTTTTTTTTTTTTTTTTTTCTTAATTTTTTTATTTTTTTATTATTATTAATACAAATAATTTATTTATTTTT
>JAEPRB010000337.1:0-34724 GCA_016758965.1 Circinella minor
ATATTTGTTTTAATAATTTATTTATAAAGTTTACTAGTCTTATTATTTATAATGCCAGTATGAATCTCACATAAAATAACATCCTATAAAAACATTTAATAATAATAAAATTACACCTAATAATAAATTTATTTGTTGTTGTAGTAGTTGTAGTTACTATACGTTTTAGTTTGTAGATAAAAAAAAAATTACACACAACCAATTTCATCGCCTTTAATTTTTTTTTTAACTACTTTGATGGATCATTTATACTATTTTTTTTTTCTCAAAGAGACAGGATATATCAATCCATTGACTACTCTTACGTCCATTTTTTCTTTTAAATAAAGTAACAAATTAGATGATGACGTATAATTAATGAAAATTAAATATCATATAAAAAAAAAAAAAGAACTACAACTACAAGTCTATACATGCTGAAAATCAAAATAACAGAAAAAACCAAGAAAAAAAAAACAGTAAAGTCTGTGTGTGGATGGGTATATAAAAAGTGTATGAAGGGAGGGGGGGGAATTATGATTTGGATCGACCTGTAGAAGAAAATAAATGTCCTAAATGAGGTCTTGTTTTTGATTTTGAAGATTCATTTGATTTATGAGACATTGAACTGGATGGAGGTTGTACAATATAATCCAAACTATTACTTTTACGATGATGTAAATTTTTTACTTTTTTTTGTTTATGTAAAAGTACTTCATCATAAACACCTGTATCCATACGCCAAACTTTAATACAACCTGTATCATTAGCAGAAACAATAATATGTCCATCTGGATAACTATACATATCCCGTATTTCATTCCATCCATCTTCATCTTCTTGATCATTCTTTTTTTTTTCTATCCAATCTTCATTTTCTTTTTCTTCTTCTTCTTCTTCATCACTACTCAATGGATCTTCTGTTGTTGTATGCATAAAAAATAATCGATGATTACTTCCAAAATCATTACCAGAAAAAGAACGTCGCATTAATAAAACTTCTTCTTGATTTTTTGCTTTCCATTGTCGTTGACGAAGATCTTCAAGTGCTGGATCAATAGGAGTATGATTATAGATAATATCATGTCCTGATTTTGCTAATATTTGTCGTGTACGTACAGGTGCAAATGTGGCTACGGTAGCAATATGTTGATGGGCTTCAAAATATTCACTATGACAACGTAATCTATCTCCTTGTTTTTCACTATTACGTTTAAGCCATCCAGGTACACGTGTTGAACTAGAAGGTGGGGTTCCATAATGGTGTGTTGTAGTTGTATTATTATTATTATTATTATAATGAATACTACTATTACTTGGTTTTAAAAGATGATCATCCTCTGTATTAAATTGACCTAATGCTACTTCGGTTCCTTGCCAATGATGAAATGGAGAATAAGTAATGGGTTCTGTTACCCAGATATATACGCTACCATCTTCAGAACCACATACAATATTTCTTCCATCATCACTGTACATATGAAAAAAAAAATTAGTATGATACTTCAAACCCCCAAAACTAAAAAAAAAAAAAAAAAAAAAATCAAAATTGCTTTCTTTTACCTAAATGTTGCACGAATTTGCATTGAATGATTTTGTGCTCCTTTATATTTATACATTAAGCTTTTATCTCGCATATTATATAATCTTGCTCTTGAATCATTACTTGTAATAAGCATTTTTTCTTCACCTGGAAGCATACCTGGCATTGCTTCAATACCAGTAATTTTACGTCCTTTTTTAGATGTACGTTTACTAAAACGTATATTAATTTGTGTATTATAACGAAGTCCTTGAGTTTCATAAAAAAAACATTGACCAATATGTGATCCAGCACATGCTGTTTTTCCATCCAATGTAAATCCAACAGCTGTAATCATATTTCCATTGGATACTTCATTCCAAAAAGATACTTTTTTATCAGGAATACTCCAAAGACGTAATCGACTATCCAATGATCCAGATAAAAAGAATCGATCATCCTTTTTTTTTTTTTTAAAATAAATAAATATTAATTCAATGAATAAAAGGGGAAGGATAGGGGGCTAAAGTAATATATAACAAAGTGAATTAATAAAATTTACCTTTGGATGAAAACACACTGAAGTAACAATATCCAAATGTGGAAATACTCCTAAACATTCTTCTCTAGATACATGCCATAATCTTACAGTTTTATCCATGGAGGCTGATACAATAAAATTATTCTATATAATGGAAATCAATATATTTTCTTTCTTTTTTTTTTTTTAAAAAAAAAAAGAACCCTATAGATTTACCTTTGACCAACTAATATCTAAAATATCTGCTGCATGACCACGATATTCACGTAAAGGTACATCTTCAAATACATGAATGGTTTCTTTTTCATCCTCCTCTACTTCATTATTATCTTCTTCTTCTTTAGCTCCATGCGAATGAGATTCATGATCTAATACTTTCCATATATGAATATTACAAAATTGTCCTGCTGTAGCCATATATTTTCCATCTTTACTAAACATCATGGTCCATGTAGCTCCATGAGCAAAACTTTGACTATGAGAATGTTCTTGTAATGTATCATGAGAAGGTCGTCTTGTTTGATTATTATTTGTTGTTCTTGGTAATAATGTTAATGTTTGTGCTAAACATAATCGAGAAAGGTCATGACTTGCTTTATTCTTGGATTTAACCTTTATCAATCATCATTATTTTTATTTTAGTCATGTTTTTAAAAAATTAAAAATTTCAACTTAAAAAAAAATCCATCTTATACACACACACATTTCCATGTATTCTAATTTTTTTTTTTTCAATTGAAATCCTTTTGTATCTATATTTTACCTTGACAGGTAATCCACTATGAGGAGCATGATCACGTAAATTAACAAGTGTATTTGGCATTTGTAACATTCCTGATCGATTCGATTCTGTACTATTTCTAGCTGCCGTCGATTCAGAGGATGATGTAGATTCTGTTGTATGTTCAGATAAATTATCATCATCATCTATTAATGAATTCATTATATCATGATGATGATGATGATGTTCTTCTTCTATTTCTCTATTATTTGATTCATTTGTTTTTTTACGTCGACGAAGTCCAATTCTTTCCAAAAAACTTTTTTTTCCTTTTTTATCACTCAAACTAATATAAAGTTTTAATTATAAATATATGCTTATCTGTGTGGGATCTATATATATATATATATATACATAGATATCTAAAAATATCCAAAAATAATAAATTTTTACCTTGCATTAAAATGTTCATTAGAACGAGACTCAGTAGTAGTAGTATTCTTATTTCCGACAGAACTGACTATATTAAGTATACTTTTTTGAGATCGGAGTGTACGATGCGATTGTGATGGTATTTCTAATGGTTGTTGTCTTGGTGTCTCACTGGATTGTGATGTTTGAATAATATGTGTTGATTCAATACTAATAGTGTCGTTATTATTTATTTTGTTGTTACTGGTATTCTCACTTCTTTTTTTTTTTTTTTTTTTTTTTTAAAAAAAAAATAGGTTATTTCCACTGAATATGTTGAAAAAAAGAAAAGAGATGATAAAAAAAATAAAGAAAAAAAAAACATACATACGACTTTCAGACGTTCGCCAATCAGAACCTACTGTTATTGAATTACGATGTACTTTTCTTGTCAATGGTGTATTATTATTATTATTATTCATATTATCTATATTATTGTTTCGAATAGCGCTATTATTATTTATCACGTCGTCATTGTCGTTGTTGTCGTTATGCAACTGTTTTGTCGTTATTGTATTTTTTAAAACTGATGTCACTATAACTGTATCATTATTTCCATCATACAACGTGTCATCATTAGAACTATTCTCCATACTTGAAAAAAAAAGGGGAAGAGGAGAGAGGACAAAAAAAAAAAAAAAAAAAAAGGAAGAAGCCTCAATTTTTTTTAAAAAAAAGGAAATCAAGCAAAAAGGACAAGAATTTGATCCACCGAGGTTTATTATGTCTATTTTGTGTCACCCACTTTAAAGTTAATATTGAATTGCTTCTTTTAAACAATTTTTTTTCTTGAAACATTAAAAAAATAATCTATGAGAGGATTTATAATTTGTATTATACACAGTAAATGAAGTATGTGTATATATCAAGTGAGATATTATAAGTTCATGATCATTGATAGATGTAGAAGATGTGCTATACTTTAATTACACAAAGAAGAAGGTAAAGAGTTTATAAGGGGGGGGGAAAGGGAGACGGGAATCATTTTGTTATTCTTAGATAGTAGCACTTTATCTTAAGAAGGTCATATAATATGAAATGATTTTAGGTGTCCAAATAAAATGACATTGATAATTGAGTCTTTTTCTTATCAAATAATAATCAAAACAAATAGTTACTTAGTATTTTTATATATAAAATTGATTAAAGTACGTACTAACAAATAATAGTGTGTAAAAATGAAGTAATAGTAAAATTATGATAATATTTTAGAAAGAAAGGTATATCAACAGGGGAAATAGTAGTACTAATGTTCATTTCGTTCATTCTCTTCTTCTTCTTCTTCATCCTCTTCATTCTCTTCTTCATCTTTTTCTTCTCTCTTATCAATACTACGTTTTCTTTTATGACCTTCTTCTTTTTCTTCTTTTTCTTCTTCATTCTCTTCTTTCTCTTCTTCATCTTTTTCTTCTCTCTTATTAATACTTCGTTTTCTTTTATGACCTTCTTCTTTTTCTTCTTCATTCTCTTCTTTTTCTTCTTCGTCTTTTTCTTCTCTCTTTACAAAACTAAGTTTATTTCTTTGGATCAATGTAATTGCCTTGGAAGCTTTGACTGAATTAACAGAATATGATCTTTTTGAAATACTAGTATCTTTAATAACTACAGCTGGATCGGCTTGAACAATCATAGAAGCCATAACAGCAACAGTAATAGCAGAAAGAGTTAAAAAGGTATTAAAACGCATATTGAAAGTAAAAAAAAGTGTTATGTGTGGTAATAATAAAAAAAAAAGAAATTTTGTATTTTTATATTCCATTCAATTTATATGAAAATTTGAATAAACATTTAAAATGAGAATCCTTCTATATATCATTTTAAAAAAAAGAAAGAATCTTTCTCTATAAGGATTACATATACATTGCATATACATTACAGATGAAACACATTCTTTTTTTTCAAACGTTACTAAACAATACTTAGAAAACCATTTATTAAATCTTTTTAAGTTAACAATTTCCTCATCCCCCTTTCCCCTTTCCCCTTTTACTCCTTTAAATCTCTCTCTCTATTTTATTTTATATGTTTACGTATCATGTAGATTATATAAAAATAAAACACTACATATATATATATAATTAGAGAATAAAAACAAATCCCTCCTTATTGTATCTTTCTTTTTTTATATATGTAAGAGAAAACTAAACTAAAGTAGGGTCTCAATTTAATATATACTCAGCGTTTTATTTTAAAAATAAATAAGAACTAAACTACATAATCAAGGGAGGGAGGGAGAGAGAGAGAGAGAGAGAGAGAGAGAGAGAGAGAGATTTTACTATATTGACAATATATAATAAACTTGTTCATGACTTATACAAAAGCATTCTTGAATTTATCCAAATAAAAATAAAAAAGAAAAGACATTCCATTACGTACGTACGTATTAACTATAAAATCTACACAAGATTGATTTAAATGCAATATGTAAAAGGTTTCCTTCTCTTCCCTCCCCCCCCCTTAAAAAAATGATACGTTATTTTATTATCCTCACTAATTTACTTTTTAGATTGATTACTAAAAGTGATTATTATTTGTTTTGCTTCTGCATAATGAACTAGTAGTTGGTGAATATTATATTAAGCTTTTTTGTATATATATAGGGATTATGTGGTGACTAGTATGTAATGATAAATTATGTATATTAAAATATATAAAGTTTAAGACTGAATAAAAAAAGAGGTATTATTTTGTAAGAGAAGGAAGAGGTAAACGTAACGTTGTAAAAAGGAAGGGGGGTAGTATTAAATGTTAAAAAAGAAAGGCAATTGAATATGTAATTACATAATAATATAAGTGTAAGTTAAAATAGTAGCTTATTACGTTACATATTCTACAAACATTCTTTTTAATAAGAAATGACTAAAACAACCTTATTTACCTATATTATCATACTTTTAAAAAAAAAATTCTCGAGGGAAATCACATTCACGGACCTCATCAACTCCTTTTTTTTCATGTTACTTTGGGTAATCTTGGTATTATAATAACTTCTTTTACATCCAATAAAAATGTAAGTATTAAACAAGAATTTATATAAGGTTGTTTTAAAAAACCTTTTTTTTCCTTCTTAAATTCTTAGTAACAATTTCTCTCATTCAACTGAATATTTTAATATAATATATGAGGTTATAATCTGTAACTAGTTTAACGGAAATGTCTACTAGTTTTAGCTTTTTGAGGGACTTATAACTGTTGTTGAGTACAAAAGCTACAGAGCACATTTAATATAGAAGAGATAAATCATAATTAGATTTAGAATAATATATTCACAACAAAATATTGAGGAGTAGTTGTATGTACGTATAGAAAATTGAATCACGTAAATCAACAGATATTATTATAGATTACATATTTGATAATGAAGAACAAAAAAAAAAAAAATACATGAAGAGACTCAAAAATTTGTTGACCATTTTTCTAGATACATCAAGAGTGGTGTGAGACTTTACTAAGTAAACACAACGTACTTTTTTTTTTAATATTCAAAAGATATAAGATTTATTTACATAATATAATAATTATAGCTTAGTAATATGGATCTATTTCATTTGTGTAATCGTCAATCATTTACATTGACTTATAGAAGCTTTAGCTTCACACCAAGTCATACCATTTGAGAGTGCGTAAAAAGTAGCTAGACATCAACACGATCAATACTATAATCACCAGTACGTTTTATATAACTTGACTTGTCACGATTTGATCAGATTATTAGTATATAAAACAGCATCCTAACATTAAAATATAATTTGTATTTCATGATATGATAGACATATAAAGCAGCACATCATCATTATTACCCTTCATAGCTTTGTTAGGTCATGTGGTTTGTGTTTCTAATGATATGCTACATTAATTTGACCTTGTATTATATATAATAATATTTTTCTAAAGGTATTTTATCAGGACAGCATGTTTTTTTTTTTTTTTTTTTTTTTTTTACTTTGAGGATCCGTTGTAGTAGTTAGAGAATAGTTACAGAAGTAGTATAGTATGTCTAGTCCTATTTTTTTTATTCTTTTGGTCTGGTTTAGAAGATGAAGGAAATGATGAAGTAAAAAGTAGATTTATAAAAAGAAATGATTCCAGTCAGCGTGGTAGCAAAGGTGCTCTTTAAACCATTTCTTGAATTCGACTTTTTTTAAAAAATGGAAAACGAAAGGTGGGTGTGTTGTGTACCCATCAGAAACAGTAAAACTTAAGGCACAAAAATTGAGGCCGGTTTTTTAATTTCTTTTGTCTGCATTATTCGTGATATTTAAGCAATCCCCCCTCCCCTCTTTATTCTTGAACAGACTAATTAACAATAGAACTTATCAAAACCATTTATCGAAAACTGTAAAAAGCAAAGCCTTTTTTTTTTTTTTTTTTTGCCAACGCTTTCCCATTTCATAATAAGCAATTATAATTCTTTTTGTTTGTTT
Organism: Circinella minor; assembly: GCA_016758965.1. Classification (NCBI taxonomy): domain Eukaryota; kingdom Fungi; phylum Mucoromycota; class Mucoromycetes; order Mucorales; family Lichtheimiaceae; genus Circinella; species Circinella minor. The sequence goes on from JAEPRB010000337.1 coordinate 7,659, forward strand.
ACATTTGAATATTCTTCTGATAGGACTACTTGAAAACAATTCTGGTCAATGAAATATGTGAATGTAATTTTTACACCAGTCGAACATGAAGGTATCTCTTGTCAATAATGTGTGACAGTATAATTGAAAATATCTTTATAAAAAAAGTAATTAACTAATTAGTGTCGTCTTCTAGAGTGCTAATGACAAGTGGGGGATGTTGACTGGCTGATTAGATTGACGCGTTGGCGACAAAAAAAAAAAAAAAGACAAAAGTATCTATAGTTTTTTCTGATTTACTTTTGTAATTGATTGTATTGTTGTTATACTTTATATTCAAGATTATTTTATCACTATTATAACTATTATTATTACTAGACACTCTGTCTCGCATCGCTCGACTAAATGAGCGCCTACACTTTGCTTCGCGCGTCGTTTATCGATCCATCGTCGCAGGGGGTTCCTCTTGGAACCCCCAAAAGACGCTTCGCGCTCGATAGCAGGTATGTTCATAACTATACAATGATGATTTTTTTATTCAGTTCTTTTTTGTGTAAAACTTGTTATTTCAATAACATAGATTTTAATGCATGAAATCCAAAACGAAAAAAAAAAAAGAAAATCCTCCTTTAGATCCTAATAGCACCACTATTGATTATCTAACAATTAAAAATAACATGAAAAAATATCGTGATACTTCCGAGTAAGTTAGAAAGGACATACAGTATGATAATAAGTACGTATAGTAGACTAATGCTTCTTTTTCTTTCTTAGTTTAATCTCGTATGGTATTATCGATCTAGCAAGTAGAGTGAAAAACTCCTTGACAAAAGAATGTGTTGGAGATATGTACGATAAAATAGTAGCACAAGCAAATACAACAAACGATACATCAATGAATTATCTAGATGCAAGCGAGAAGACCGTCCAATCATATATTGGACGGTTGGGTAAAAAAGACAAGGTGAATATCATATATAAGCAGATAAAAAAAAAACGTAGATCTGAGACGGCATTCATTTATTTTTTTTTAGGATAATGGTCAAGGATCTTTAATTCTATTCTGAATAATTCAAAGTGTCATCGTGCATGACCCGGTTATTGTATACTTACAATCGGGTTTGATCAGTCAGTTTGTGAGGAAGTTGTGTAAGTAAAGATATATGTATATAAAAACGAATATGGTTTTCTGGTTGTCAGGAAACCCCCTTTATTTATCATATTTTTATATCCAACCATGCTATCTTCTATCCTTAGTATTCCGCGCATACGGATGAAGAATAACAACCTCACAGTCGAATATAACGTCGTAACGGTCTTACATCATTACATAAAAACAAGTTTGAATAAAAATAGTAACAATTCTGGATTCGAATGGTACGTAAGTTTGCCAAAACGTAGTAAGTGGAGCGAAATTTATTTTATTTCATTATTTGGTTTCATGGAAATTGTTGATATGTTTTTTATTTTTTCTTTAGCTCAAAGCAATTAAGAAATGGCAAAAACAATTTTGTGCGAGAGCAGACAGAGTATAATTACATCATGTCATTTTTATATCCGTTGTTTGACCGGTTGTTTCGAGATGAGATAACAGGTATGAAATTATGTCGTAAATGATCATTAACACTTCTTTTCTTCTTATCTTTTTTTTAACTCATCTTTTGATGTTGTTATTTTGGATTCAATAGATGGGGGCGGATGTTCTCATTATGCGAGTAAAGAAATGAATAATAGAAAACTTGATGATGAAGAACGACGTTCAAAAGGTTCGAGCACAGATGGAACTATTAGTCATCTTGTTTCAGGATTGGAGATTACAATCATTGAAGCAAATGGTTCTCTGTAATAGTGCATAACCGATTATTGTACACTTACACTCGGGTTCGATCGGTCAGTTGGTGAGGAAGCACAATTAAAGATATAGGTAGAATGAAAGAGAGGGTTTGGATGTATATACCCATATAAAAAGAATATGTTTGTCAGGAAAACCTTTATTTATATAATATCTATCCTGATATTTTTATATCCAACCATGGGCTCAATTATCCTTAATATTCTGCGGATACGGATACAGATCAGCAACCTCACGATTAAATATATCGTCGTACTAGTCTTACACCGCCTCTGGAAATTGATAACCACACCCACTTTGAAGATCGTAGAAAAAGTGCTATAAATCTCAAAAAAAACATTACTCAAAACCATGCCAATGCCAACAAAGCTGTACTCCCTAAAATAGTTTTAGTTGGTCTTCAGTTTTACAAACATCGGTAAAATATATACTCTTTGACGATGCCAGCACATGGGGTATATATTTTTAACAATGTTCAAGTCATTGATCTCCTAGTAAAAAAGTATATATACAGTGCTCACAAGAGATCTTCCGGTCATAACTGGATTACTGTGGTCTATCAAGATTAAATTGAATACTACAGTAAACCTCCCATTTTTTTTTTCAAAGTGGCAGTTCCTTCAGAAAAGTTGGGGAATGCGAGGTTTTCAATTTGGATGTCTACTGTATATCAAAAGATACTAGATGGAGCTAACAAGGATAACGACAATGATGACTCTACTACAATGAGCCGATATCAGCTCTCCACATGTTATCAAAGAAAAGGGTAAAAAAAAGAAAGCAGGTCCTTCCTTTATGATTTCCTTCCATGTTTCCTCAAGCACTCCACCATAATAATTGTAAATTTTATATTTTATTTTCGCAATTCATGTTTTTTCTATGATAATATAAGAATTTCATGAATTTTACTCAATTATAATGTCGATTCTATGTTTTTTTCTAGAACCAACAAGTTCCTTCCAGTCAGTTCTTTCCAAAAAAGAAAAAATACTTCTTGACTTTTCTTGGTTCAGTTCCGACACTTCGGTTCTCATGAGGATCCCTCAATGGCCAAATAACAGCTTGTCTGACTCAAGACGGCAATACAACATATTGGAGCTCCCAGTTGTAACTCATTGGTGACCTCAAGCACACGTTTGTGGACAACCAAACGATAGCAAACAAAAACAATTAAAATGGGAGCAAATACCAGTAACTTTGTGCCAGTACCGGATACGAAAATTTATATCAATGCAGAGAGCTTAAAACTTGGAAGAATACTACTTGAAGATGAAACAGCTACATGCATTGACCAAAGTTATATATGATATCCACTTTAGCAGTTACGCTCAAAATTTTACTGCATGTCAATTTACTCTTTATATCGATCATTTATTTCAATTGTATCTGGTATTACCTATCAATCCTACAACTATCTGGACGCTTTTGTGAATATGATTCTCCTCAAAAAAAAAATATTTGCAGTCTAAAATGTTTCAATCCATTGCAGGTTCTTTATGATTTCCTTCCATGTTTCTTCAAGCACTTTACCATAATAATCGTAAAATTCCATTACAATTACTGTATGTATAAAAATTCAAGAAAACACATATACTTTTGTTCTTTAATAGTTTATATTTATTTATACAAAAAAAAAAAAAAAGCCCTACATTCTCAATCTTTATATTTTAATTTCAACATTTGAGGTTTTTTTTTTTTTTTTTCATGGTGTTAAATGCTCATGAATTTACTAAATTATAATGTTGGTTCCTGTCGGCTCCTTTTAAAGAACCGTCCAATTCTTCGGTTCTTATACGGATCCCTATCGGTTATTTGGGATCTGCTACAATATAGACCCGAAACAATTGATACTCGTATCTAAACAAAGGATTCGCGGTGATCCTATGACCTACCGCACATATTTGAATTCTAGTGATATACCAGATAAGAATTCAAAAAGAATTCCGTAAGTTTATATGATTATTTGTTATATTTAATTGAAGTTAATTCTCAACTTTTCTCTTGTAGAAACCGAATCATAGGTTATTCCATTCATCAATAAGGTATACCTACCTCAGGTGCCCTCAAAATGCTAATATTATATGGGGCATGAAATATGTATCTACCACGGACATATATGATACGGTTCGAATTCTTTTTTCTTTAAGAATTCACAGTACGTATGTGAAGTGAATTTTATTTGATGGCCACTGAAATCTTATTATAACAATGATTGGGTACGTAGACATGAATTTGACAGATTTTATTTTATAAACAGATATATAACTATATAATGACTATTTTAAGGACTTGAAATAGCATTTGACTCGTACGGGGGGGGGGGACCTGTTGGCATTGGCTTCTTCTTTATCTTGGCGTATTCTTCCATTACGTACGCCAGGACACGAGGCCTTTTACTAACAAGAGCTCGACCTTTAGGTCATCCTCATGTAAGTGTTATTGTTCAAGCATTGGATTCAAATAAAAAAAAATTAACCCTATAGAAACCTAATAATGAACAGGAAGCGGGATTCTTTTCAAGGACGAAAAACAACAGGGCTCCATTTTCTATCGTTCTCTTAGATCATCCATCAGCAAAGATGATTACTTTGTCTACTACGTACCAATAGTTTGTATGTATAATTATATCATACACATTCTTTTGCTTTCTTCTTTCTTCTTTTTGCAAATTCCATTCATTGTAATTCATATTATATATATAACAAATTTTCCAAATGAAATTTTTAAAAACATTTTTAGGCTTATTCAAAGTTTGAAAATGCACCATATAATGCAAGAAAAAAAATAGGTGCAAGATTTACTAGGTTCTTAGTATGGCTTCAAAGAACCAAAAAAATCCATTATACGAAAGAATCAAAGATGCGTAATGGTCATTTAATTATAATATATTCTAAGTTTCACTGCGAATGCAATTGGATTGAGTGATACTAGAATGAATTGTGACTATAGATATATATTTTTTCTATTAAATAAAAAACATTCTGTTTTGTGTAAATAATTTAGAGCGTTATTTTAATAGTAGGGACAGAAGAGATTATCCCGCATGAATCTATTTTTTTTTTTGTCAATCCAATTATAAAATTATGATTAAAATAACAAGTTTTTATTTACTATCATTATTATTTTGTTGCATTGAATCTTTGTTAACAGTTGAACGTTTACGTTCCCAAATCTAATTAAAAAAAAAACAATTCGTTTGATTTAATATAAAGGTTAAAAATTACATACACACACAACAACAACCACCTTAATAAATTACCTGAATATAACTTTCAGAAAGGAAAATCATTTGTGGAATAATTTCTTCAACAATTAAATCTTGAATTTGATACCATTGTCCAGTTCCACGATGTTTTACATGAACTTTATAAGTTCCTTCTCCTGCACCAGGTTTACCTTCATGACAAATATTTGCTAAAAGATCATAATGTGAACCCACTGTTTCAGCATTTGGATCATTTGTAACTAAAAAAATAAAATAAAAATAGTTATGAATCTATCTCGTTAAGGCTTTGTTTGAAAAATAGAATTACTTACAATGACTCATATCAACATTTTGAATAGGGAAATTTACAATGGTAGGATTCTTTTCAAGAGTCCAATTGTTTTTACTAAATCGTTTAATATGAAAAATTAAATATTCAGGAAGTCGTGTAATATGATATCGTCTTTTTTGATTAGCCGTTTCCTATATACATATCATATCATAAGTAATCAAGAAGAAAAAAGACTCATTATATCAAATATCCTTTTACCTGAATCTTTTTACCATCATATTTAGCTAAAATAGTTGTTAATGGTACTTGTGGAATAATATCTTTTTCAGCTTCATCTTGATATAAAGGTGCAAGCGGTAAATCCAAAGCCAAGAATAAAAATGGTACATTATTCTTTTTAATTTCTTATCCCCAAATTGATAATAATAATAATAATAAAGAAGTTAATTATTTAATCCAATAATAAAAATTTAAAAAAGGTTAAAAGGTTGAATAATACCTCGATCTTCATCAAAAACAGTAATACCCTTTTCTTCTGAAGTTGCTTCATTGGGTCCAATATCTTGTGATTCAACATTTACTTCACCTTGGAATATACGATAAATGATACCTTTTTTTATATATAAAATAATAGGTCAATGAGAGAATTCTTTTTGTTTTTTTTTAACTATTCAAACTTACTACTATTCCGTTTCTTTGTACCACCTAAATCTTTATGTAATGTATTCAAAAACCATGATAAGAAATCAATAGCATTACTTTGTTCTGTCAATCGAAATCGTTTTTGACTTGCACTTGAAATTTCCTATTTTATTTTATTTTTCTTTAATATCCTTATCCAATGATTTATTTATTTATGTATTTTATTTATTTTACCTGTAACAATTCATGTGGACTCACTTGTCCTTTAAATGCCCTTGGATTCCACATTTTTCGTACTAATGCACCAAAACGAGTAACAAGTTGTGATTTACCTTGTGATTCAAAATCTTGAAGAATAAAATAATCACGTAAAGGAGGTATATGGATTAATGCTTGTACTACAACGTTGACATAATCATTTGCTTTCACATTATTTAAACCAACAAATCCTATTTATTAAATATTAATTTATATTAGTGTTTTTTTTTTTTTTTTTGCTTTATATATATATATAGATTGCAATTTCATAAGATGGATAGAGGTGAGTATTTTTTTTTTTTTTTTTTTTTTACCAGGTAAATATTTTTTATTATTTAAATCATAAGATGCTTTAAGGTTTGCATCCAATTGATTTACTTGTTGTTTTGTTAATGTTGGATTAAGAACATACTATATAATATATTAGTATACTAAAAAAAACAAAAACATATATACCCTTTTATTTCAATTTCACATCCAAACTTACTTTAATATCATCTAAAGAAGGATCTTGTACTTCATATCCATCAGGTAAAATATAAACCTATTGATATATATAATTAAATTTTATCCAGTATTTTTTTTTTTAATAGTTCAATCACTCCTTAATAATTAATTACAAACCTTGAGTGTATGAAGATTAATAAAAACATGGTGATCTTTATGAATACTATGAAAATAGGCATGGGATGATTTGCCACGTCCTTGAAAAATTAAAAAAAAATATATATATACATGTCCATTAATATACATCTCTTTTTGTGTTTTGTTCCATTTTATTTATTTATTTTTTTTTAAAAAAAAAACCTGAATTTGCCCCCCACTCAATCAGTTTTTAAAATTACCTTGATAGTATTTACCGCATACAAGACACGCGTAAACGTTTAAATGGGATAATGAAACTGAACAAACTTTTTCAAAATCAAAATCAAGCATATGACGATCGATTGTATCTAAATAAAGATCACCAGAACCTTCTACTTTTGATGATGTATTTTTATTTGTTGTTGTTTCTACACGTTGTCTTTTTGGTTGAGGTTCCATTGTAATAAAATATATATGTATGTATGTGTGTGTGTGTGTATCTTCTCGAGAGGCAAAAATAAAAAATAAAAAATAAAAAAACTAAGCGAGAATTTCCTATATAATTAAATAAAGTCAGATTTAGGTGCTCCCAAGCAAAAACTTCATTTTTATTAATACCAACATCAATCTTAATAACATACTAGCAACCCTTCCTCGCTTCGCTCGGATAAATGAGCCCCTTCGCTTCGCTTCGGGTCATTTAGCGGTTTGCGTCGCAAAGGGGGTTCCCCCCCTTTGACCCCTAACGGCGCTTCGCGCCTTGTAGCAACGATATTCAAAGCTGTAGAGATAAAAAAAAATATATATCAGATATTAGTGTAAAAAATCACATATAATAATAATAATAACGTCATGAATCAATCAAACCACGTTTGAAAATATATTATACATATATGGTATGACATCCAGAAAAAAATCAATCGACACTTTTGTTTTGAACCGTTCTGAACTTCTTATTAAATTTTCTGTAGTATGTGAAGAAACATATATATTATCTTGATACATTATCTGTACTTGTTTGTCATGTTTTATTAGTTTTAACTCAGTCATATTTCCTTTTTTGTGTAGTAGTAAGTTATACTAATAAAATTTCCTTTTTTGTGTAAAAATTGTTATTTTAATAATATAGATGATTATCTTTAAAATAATAGTTTTATTTTATTTATTTACATATTAAAACAAATTGTCAATGAGTTTTTTTTTATTTCTATACAAAAAAAAAAAAATTGGTTTAAATAATGATCCATTATCTTAATAGTGAAAAGAAAGGGGACTTTTTAAAGATAAGAAGCCTAATAATAATAAAAAAAGTAAAATATTTTAGTAAGAAAAAGAGGTTAAAAAAAATGAAGGTTAAATAATAATACACTATTATTACATTATTCAAGAATTAATGGATTTGAAAATCTCACCCTTCTACTAGCAGCTTCCATATCACTTTCAGAAATATTATGTTTTTTATCATCTGAAGGAATTTCATAGACACCTCCTAAGATTACATAAGGTCGATAAGCAAATAAAGCTAATTCTTCCATAGAAGTAACACCTGAAAGTACAAGAACTGGATCAATTTCCGAACTAATACCGGCTACAATACTAAAATAAATAATGATGAAAATGAATGTGGGGGGGGGTTGTCAGTTATGTCAGTTATTTTTTTTTTAGAGAGAGAGAAAAAGGAAAGAAAGAAAAAGACTTACTCAGTATCCATACGATCACCAATGATACATGTTTCTAGACGACTCAATCCAAGAACTCTTTGTGCATAACGCATAATTAAAGCCGAAGGTTTACCGCAAAAGAATGCTTTTGTACGTGTTACCAATTCAACACAAGCCGTAAAAGCACCGCATGATGGAATTTTATTACCCTTGGAATCCAAATTTTCAACATCCAAGTTGGTAGCAATTAATTTAGCACCTTGTTGCACTAATTGAACTGCTTTACTTAATTTTTCATAATTATAAGAAGGTCCTTCACCAAGAATAACATAATCAGGATTATGATCATTCATGAAAAATCCCTTGTCATACAATGAATAAGCAAGACCAGGTTCACCAATCACATAACATGTACCACCCTAAAAAAAAATAAAATAAAATTCATGCAAAAATTCCCTTGTTTTAAAAAAGTTGAACTTTTTTCTTTTGAGAGAGAGAGAGAGATTCAATAAAACTTACATTAGGAGATTGAGAACTAAGGAAATAAGCAGTTGCTTGACCAGCAGTAAAGAAATGATCTTCAGTCACTTCAATACCAAGACGACTCAATTTTTGTTGCAATTCACGTGGAGTAGGTGCAGAATTGTTGGTTAAAAACAAATACTTTTTATTATTTCTGTTTAAAAAGTCAACAAGTTCCTTTGCACCTGGTAAAAGTTTTGTGCCCTATAAACATGAGACTATGTTTTTAATAACCCTATTTTATATATACATGATGACTCTATTTTACTTACATGATAAATGACACCATCCATATCAATTATATAACCTTTCTTCTGACGAATATTTTCAAGACGTTCAGTATGAATAATAGGATCTTTTAATAAAGAATAATCTTTTTTAACAGAAGAAGAAGGTTCTTTATTTCTTTCACTACCATGTTCATGGATATTAAGATTGTTTGCAAAATCAGCAGCAAGATCTCTACTGATATTTTCTTCTTCTGGATTTACTTCATCAATACTTGGAGTACGAATTTCTGGAGTGTTTGTATCGGACATAATTGGGATTTTTTTTTTTAATATATTTTTGTAAAAGAACAATGATTTTATCCCCAGGGGAGATCCTCCCTTTTTATTTACAAAAAAAAAAAAAAAAAAAAAAAAATGAAATACAGAAAATAATGATAGACATAGAGTATAGATAATGGCTATTAAACGCAGGGGTATTCTCCCATGAAATTACAACGGTTTTTTATATATATATACTTTTTTTTATATATCCATCCTAGTAACGAAGCCCTGACAAAAAAAAAAAAAAAAAAAAAATAGAAAAAATCTTTTATTCGTCATTGGCAACAGCCCGATCCCATTCTTCTAGTTCTTCAGCCTTCATAACTAATTCTTTACCACCAAGATAAGTACGTAATCTGGATGTATGTCGTGGTACAACTTCTTTTAATTTATCCGAGAATTCTTTAAACTAAAACAAATAGATCATTTAATATCATCCTTCTTTTTTTTTTTTTCAAAAAAAAAAATCAGGTCTAAAGAAGGTGGGGGGGGGGAGATGTTTAACTTACATTGCGTACATCCAACCACCAACCAATCCCGGTAGCAAGAATACCCGCACCCGTTAAAGCCAATAGTGTACCATAACCCAGTGCCTTAAAAGCAAAAAACCTTGCTTCTTTTTTAGAAACCGCAAATTGTTCAGGTGTCATTTTAGGTGGTTGATATTCTGGAATGGTTGTATTGGAATGAGGTACTGATGTTATTGAAGGTGATGATTGTAATGGTGTTGTTGTAGTAGTAGTAGTAGTAGTCGTATTTACATTGGTAGTAGTAGCCATGGCTGCTGCTTCTGCTGCTATTTCTTTTGATTGTTTTCGTTTTGTATGCCAGATCGCACCCATGAGACCTGCTCCGAATGCACCTGCTGCACTTAATAATAATCCTCGCGTCTCGATCTTTTCTTGTTCAATATTATTCTTTTCCATTGAGTCTATATTTTTTTTTTTTTTTTTTTTCAAGTTGACGTTTTTCACTTTTATTTTTTTTTTTGTTTGTTCAACCTTTATGTTAAATTTTAAAGCTCAAAAAAAAAAAGAAGCGCTTTTTTCTTTTTTAAGATCATCAATTATCCAATCAAATTATGTGGATTGAAAATATATAATTTTTTTTTGCAGAAACCTTCTTTCATTCCCCTTCCTCACTTTCCAACTTTTGGTTCCTTTCTGCCAACTAACTGTTTTATACTAATTTTCAAACGTCATCCATAAATTTACTCACTCTTTTGTGAATCTTTTTTTTTTTTTTTTTTAAAAAAAAAACATTCTCTTAAAATGTTTTATGGAGTTACGCACTGAGAAGTTCTTATAAAAAAAAAGTATTTTAGTGTCTATTTGTATATATTTTTTTGTGGGCTAAAGTCTCATATTGTTCATTTCTAAAGTCCCAGGGCGGGTTGGATACATGTTCTAGTACTGTTCTACGTGTATGGCTCACGACATCATTCAACAACCAAATAAATTCAGCTCTTGTTGCATCGATATAGTCTCGATGTCGGGCATTAACCTAGTATGAAGTGAATACTTTCGCAGCATCTAAAAACATCCATATTTGTGCTTTTGTACTACATACTTTGACAGTTCACTTCTTGTGGTCCATGTATTATATAGCTATAATCATTGAACATCTATTCAATCAAATACATAATGAAACTCAATGAATACGAAAAAGGTACAACAACATGGATTTATTTTATCATCCAAAGGGATTATTAAATATTTATATATAGAACTGATAAATTACATTCGCAAACCTTCTTTCGACAAGTTTTTATTGATGAAAAAAAAATCATTCAAAGTGGATCTTTTCATCTTTCGCTTCGAGAAGAAGCGTTGATCCGACTATCTTACAAGGTAATCTGGTGCGAAAAAAACAAATAGAAGGATGGCTATAAAAGTGTCAATCACTTTGACATTCTCAGACCACCAGTGGGCATATAAATCAAAACCAATTTTTGTCTAGCCATCGCAATGCTATGTTTTTAATTAAATACGTAGTCAGATTCCACTCAGTCCAAAGTTAGTTAGAGTGGCTGGATGATGCCTAAAAAGGGCTTATCCGATTCAGCCGAAAGCAGATGCAAGAACTTTTAGATGTCCAAAGTGAATGATTTATTTTGCCAAATTCATTAAGGTAAAGAAGAAATGGAATAATAATAAAAAAAAAAAAAGTAGTAAACAATTAATTAATTGTATTTTTTTTTTTTTTATTATGCGGGTACGTAGCCCCCACGTAAATCGAAATAGAATCCAATCATTTGGAATGACATTTTATTGGCGTTAAAGCGATGTGTAAGCTATTTATTCTGTTTTGAATGTATTATAATGATATTCTGTTATGAAAGTTTTTAAACTTACACGTTCCACTCATTAAGTAACTGAAGATACCATGGATTTTTTTTTATTGCTGTTTCACGTCCAGTTGCGCAAGTAAAGTGGCATCAATGTTTATACGTAGATGGAACAGCTTTTTTTTTTATATCAACACAATAGGGTGTAAACAGTTCAAATAGACTCAACTTGTTCTCGTCAAACCTTGGTGATAAAAAGTAATTTTGAATCTAAATCATCAAGCACTGATAGTACAAAGAACAGGCTTTTTTTTGCAATGAAAAAAGGTACGTAAAAACATACAACTAAAAAAATATAAACAATATCCTTTTCAATATCAGATTTCTCATGACCTAATTATTATATAGATTTTGGGGAACGATTACCTTTTAAGAAGAAAATAATATACATGCTCTCTTATAACCCAAGGTGATACTATTTAAAATCATTTGGTTCACCATTCTATATTTCAATTGATTAAAAAAGAACGATTACAGTAGACCCCGGTTTTTGCAAATTTTTGAAAGGAAGTTGTCATAAAACACTTACTCTGCAAATCGTAAATTGCAAACGATATTTTATCCATTTGTATTAACCTAAAAAAAAAATTTATAGTGTATTTAAGACATCGATAAAATAAATAAAAAAGTAGATGTCCACATAGTATATAGATTGGAATTTTTCACCTATAAAAAATACAAATTGTGAAATATATCCACTCCCGCTAATTTGAAAAACCCCGGGTTTCGCAACTTTTTTGAGTGAAAGATATCACCTTGAAAAAAAAAACCGGGAGGGGGTTCGGATAATAGTATTCTGATACAGACATTTTTTTTTAGACTGATGGTCTATCTCTAAAACAGTCAATTTGATGGACGATACGTTATTTTCTATGATGGAAGGGTCCGAATGTCACTGGCCCGGTGTATGGATTTACCAACGCGTACGTACTTTACTTGATAATAGAATCGATGGTCGGTAAGCTTCAACAGAAAAGCATGTATAATATATCCTGATGAATGAACTGGTGATGGGTATGTGGGTTCATAGTAAAAATGTAGATTCGATACTGATTAAGGTTCAAGAAGAAAAAAAAAACCACGTTTGATCAGAGACAAGGAGCAATCATCGTCTAACCTATTACATGTGAATCATTTTTAAAGAATTTTAACACATTTGCATAATAGTTGAGGAGGGGGGGGGGAAAGGGTTTTCTAAACAAGACATCTAATTAATATATATTTTTGAGCTATTCTCTACGTAGAATGATATTAAATTGCACATCACGCAAAGATGGCAATTGAAACAACGTTTTTTTAATAAATGACTTTTCCATGTTTGTCGATTTTATTTTTAGCAGGCTCAGATATCAATATGTGCGAGTAAGTAAGTATACATACGTACAGATGCAACGGATCGATTTTACGACATAACCAATACAAATGATCATAAAATTAATCTGTTGCTGAAATTGAATGAAGAAAAAGGTGGTGATGGTAGCAATAGGATCTCAATAAATTATAATGGTTTAATAGAATAAACGCATATACAAAAATACAAAAAAAAAAAAAAAAAAAAAAAAAAAAAAAAAAAAAAAAAAAAAAAAAAAAAAAAAAAAGCTCGACGTTTCGCTAATTACATAATATAAAAGATAGATAGAGTATCTACTGTAAACAAGAAAGGGATAACTTTTATTATATATTAACTTACTGTTATTATAATTTTTTTTTCTATAAGTCTTTTATTTCATTCAATTTGATTTAATGGTAATAATATTTACATCACAATGGATTTATTATTCTTTCCTTTTAAAATGATTTAACCATTGATATATTGTGTCGGTACGTACATACATACATAGTCTAACAGATAATAAATAATGAACACATTATACGTATTATAAATGTCAAAAATATCTGTTGACATACACAAATATTAACCCCCCTCCCCCCCTCTCCTTTCTACTCCCCTTTTTTGAAGAATCATCCGGTATACTCTCCCCCCCACCTCATTCAACCCTACCCCTTAGACTTGTTGATGTGAAAAAATAAAATAAACATGCATCACACAAAAATCATTAAAATAAACGTTTTTGATTTATCATTTTAAAAAAAAACTTTAAAACGCCCCATTGATTGAATGTACGTACAATAAAAAATTATATAAAATCGATGCACATTATCATACAAAGCATATTAACACAAATGATTTTTTACCTTTTTTCCCCTTTCTTTCATTTTCACCTTTCCTGTCCCCCCCCTCCTCGACACCCCACAAAAAATAAACAGATTTACTTATAAAAAGGGATTTCATTCTACTATACAAAATTCAAAGGAGTAAAATTGTAAAAGTGGTACAAAAGTCATGTATATAGTAGAACTTTTTTTTTTTTTTTGACATGTATTACATATTATGTATAGTAAATTGTTATGTCAAATGGAGATATCGTATTCATATCATCAATAAGAACTTGAATAAATACCCTTTTTTATTATTATTCAATGTTTGTTGTGAAATGCCTTTATTTTATTTGTAAATTATTATTATTAAAAAAAAAAGATGGAAAAAAAAGGGGGGGGGAAAGAAAGAAAGAAAACCAATTTGGATGTAAAAAAAAGGTATGATACAAAAAAGTTAAGAAAAGAAAAAGAAAAGGTTGCTTGTGATGAAAGTAGTAGAATAAAAAAGAAGAAGGGGGGGGGGTTTGTATGAAAAAAGCTTGATATTTGAACATAAAAACAAAATCTTAAGTGAGGGGAAAACTTTTTGTTATGTTTCTTATATAAAAAGTTTGAAAATTTATGCGTAAATTTTTTGATTTGATTTGATTTGATTTGATTTGATTTGATTTGATTTGATTTGATTTGATTTTTTTTTTTTTTTTTTTGCGTGATTACTTTGTGTGTGAAAAATAGGAGGAAAAACCAAGTAGTAAAAAAAAAAAAAAAAAAATGTATACGTATATGAATTATAAAAAAAAAAAAAATTGTTATCAGAAAAAAAGAAAAATCATGATTAAAGAGTGCAATAGTTTGAAAATGGATGATAAGGAGTATTAGTATTAGTAGATGGAGAAGGACCTGTAGGTGGTGTTGTAATAGTAGTAGTTTCTGTATGAGGATGATGAAGTAGTGGATGAGAATGGGATAGATTATTATTATTAGGATGATGATGATGACGATCAAGACGTATATTTGTTCCAGGACGTTGTTTCTTTTCTTTAATACCCGCATTACTATGACGATGAATTCGAATATGTTGATTCAAATTATCTGACCGAGAAAATCGTTTATGACAACTTTGATAAGGACATTCAAATGCTATTTATTTATTTATTATTATTATTGATATCTATAATGTGTGAGGGTTTTTAACTTTTTTTTTTTTTTTTTTTTTAAATAATCATCGAACCACTTACGTTTTTCTAAGGTATGAATTGAACGAATATGACGTTTAAGATGTTCTGAACGTTTAAATACTTTTCCACAACCTTCAGCTTGACATGTAAACATCCTAACACCATGGGTTGGAACGTTTGATACCCGACGACCACGGGATCTAGGCTGTGAAGGTGGCGGAGGTGGTAATGTTCCGTTCGATGAAGTTGTTGTTTGTTGTTGTTGTGCTGGTTTCGCGTAATCTGGATTCCACATGTGATCACGAACATTATTATTATTGTTATTATTATTATTATGAGCTACGGGTCCATGACTATGTGTACTAATGTCATGCATGGTGGCACGACGGAAATGAGTATACATGTTTTTTGATTCATGTGTTTCAAGCGAAAGTGACATTAGGGGTGACACGGGGGTGACAGGTCGAGATGAGGAGGAAGATGCTGAGGAGGATGAGGAGGTACAAAGATGACCATAGTTTTGTATTATGCCTGAAGTAGGACTATTTAAAGCACGAGGTGGTTTATTATTATCTCGACCTGCTCCTTGGTTACTTGTACCATTATTATTATTATTATTATTATTTCTAGTGTTGTTGGGATGATTATTCGTGTTACTATTGCCTACATAGGGGTATCCAAAACTATCATAAAATGAAGGTTCTCGATTTTGTTGTTGTTGTTGAAGAGGTCGAGCAATAGGTGAAGAGGGTGAATAGGGCATATTCAATGGATGTAAACCAGTCATGGATGTAACAGGAGGAGGTGGAGGCAACATATTCATGGGTTCTTGAGATGGTCGACTTAAAAAAGATGGAGATGATGTAGTAGAAGTGGTTGTAAATGTCTCCCTATGAGGTTGTTGTTGTTGTTGTTGCTGTTGTTGCTGATGATGATGGTTATAAGAAGTACGGGATGGTTGATGATTATTGTTCGAATGATGCTGATGATGAGGGGGAAGGGGATGATGATTGTTATTATTAGTGTTATGATCAGAATGGGGATGATGATGTTGATATCCATCAGTAGATGGGAGATTCGTTGTTTGCGATGTAAGCAATTCAGCATAACTAAATAAACATTGCGATTGTGGTGATTCTTCTTTCAAATTATTAACAGTAGTCATATATGTATCTGGTGTTGTTGTTCTTGTAGTAGTAGTGGTAGTAGTAGTAGTAGTAGTAGGAATAGTGACAGTGGAAGTATGATGTGTTCTTGTATAACGATTAGAAGATGGAATTATAGCTGTAGGATGTTCAATAGATGGTTTTTCTTGATTATTTTTGTTAAAAGAAGACAAAGAAGTGAAAGAAGAGGAAGAAGATACTGTAAATGTTGGTGACAATTGATCAGCATCGTTTGTGGGGTTAGGATGAATAAACGTCAATGCGTTCTCTCGCGCGTCATGAACCAAAGGATGATTAATACCAGGAGATGACATATGGAATTATTATTATTATTATTTTTTCAGGAGAGAAATATGTATATATATAAAAAAAAAACAAAAAGAACGTTTTTTTTTTTTTTATGGATTGTAGTGTCAAAGAAAGAGTCAAAATAATAAAAGATAGGAGTATGGAAGGGGTGTTTTTTTTTTTTTTTTTATAAAGAAAAATAATAATAATTGTAATAGTAAATAAAAATAATACAAACAGTTATAAAAGTAATAATGGAGTAGAATGTAGGGTAGTTTAACCGAGAAAGGGTTATCAGCAGGAGTTCTTTTTTTTTTTATTGTACTTTGTGAATTAAGAATAATAATAATAATAAAAGAAAGAGAACAAAAAAAGAAAGAAAGAGTAAATCATGAATTATATAAGGAGTTAATGAACTGGTCAGTTTTTTTTTTTTTATGCGTGTTTTACGTTTCTAAATGCAGGAATTAAGATGTTATGTTAATGCTATATTATATTATATAATGTAAATAAATTATATACGTATCATCATATTATCCATCACATTATTGTAATTACTGCCTTTTATTTATTATAATTATTGTAATCATTACTACTATTATTATTATTATTATTATTATTACTTTATTTCTTATATATATATAATATGTAAAAAATAATAATAATAATAATAATTAATAGTGAAAATAATAATAAAAGGGAGGGGAGACCGATTTAAAATGTTTGATATATATAAAAAAAAAACTTATGATCGTAACCGGACAAGACATAAGAACACCAATCTTTTTTTTTTTGTTTGCCAAGGTAAAAATGACATATAAAATAAATTATTACTATTATTATTAAAATAATAAGAATCAGGGTTGTTCTTAGATAGGTACAAACTGGAAAGGTTTAAAGGATTTTAAGCACGAGATCTTTTTTAGCTACGTACAAGTGGGGGTGTACACACAAGAATATACACATATATAAATGGGCACGCAGTAAAAAAAGAAAAATGATTGTAGCTTTATTACTAGGGAGTACATTATAATTATAATGGATTATAATATCTATGTTTCCCGTTGATTGTACTTTCGGGGGGGGGGGTAAAAAAAAAAGAGGGGAAAAGACGATAATGACAGACAAAAAGCTCCCTAAGTTGTTATCATACATACGAAATAGTTTTAGGTAAATATTCATCTTTTAGAAAAGGGTTTGTTCTTTTTAGCAATAAGCAAATAATAATATAGAATCATGGTATGATACTCGAGACTTTTAACCGATAAGATAAAAAAAAAAACCAACTTTTTTCTTTTTCTGTACATGCATAAAATAAATGAGGATTTAAATTTTCCATTGTTTTGCATATGACCATCAGAAAACTTAAACTTTTTTTTTTTGTCTTAAAAATTATATATATATATATATATATATACGAAATTTTCAGGCGTGCATGATATAAGAAGTTCCAGATTTATATATATAAACCATCACCCAAATTTTTTTTAATATGTCACACGACGCCAAAAAAAAAAAAAAAAAACTTAGGTAGCGCTAATATTATTCCAAGATTCTTTTCTTTGTCCTTTCTTTCTCTCTCTCTCTCTCTTTTTTTTTTTTTTTTGTAATAAGCATAAGCATGTTATATGCCGTTCCGTTGCTAGGTTACCTACATCCTTTTATTTCCCGTTTTAATCTACCAAAAAGAACATAAAAAAAAAAAAGTAAGAAAACTTGAGTTTCCGATTCACCTTATGCATTTTTTTTTCTTTTTTTTTGTCACTCCTTCCATACCAACTTTTATTTATTTATTTATAACTTATACACTTGTACGATATGAATACTGTGTGAGAGAGGGGGGGGGGTGGGGTTGTTCGAGGTGGCAAAGCATTCAATCTCTTTTTTAGTGTCTTTCATTTGATTGTGTTTTCAAAAAAAAAAAAAAAAAAAGAAAGAAATGACGCCAATGTCTTTAAACAATTAATTCTTTTTTTTTTTTTTTTTTTTTTTGATGCTATAATAACTTGGTTTCATTCATTTCTGCAGATTTATGTTTTTCACCTCTTTTCTCTGACTCTATTTTTTTTTTTTTACTGCTTCCGACTATTTTATTTTATTTTCTTATTTTTTATTTAAACTTTTTTTTTTTTCTTACAATCACGATTGTCTCATAAGATTAAGTGTATATAGCTTCTTTTATTTTTATTTTTTGTGCAGTCGAAAAAATAATAATAATAATAATAATAATAATACACCCCTTATGAATTCTTTGATTGACGAATCAACAGACGATTCAAGAGATACTTATGCAACAACAACAACAACAAATACAAATAGTAGAGTTACTGATACGGTAGCCACGATAACAACAGGGGAAAAAGTGAATTCTAGTTTATCCACTATTTCTCCTCATATTCATCATGCTATGTCAATAGCAACTATAGCATCCTCCTCCTCCTCCTCATTATCACAACAACAAGAAAAACAGCAAATACAATCAAATGATTCAGATCAATATCAAGTTCAAACTTTTTTAGCTAGTTGTAATCTTTCTCAATATTATAATCTCATGATTCAAGAAGGTTTTGATCAACTTGAAGCGGTAATAGTTTATATATATATATACGAGATTTATTATCTCAACAATGACAATCCTATATCATTTCTTTGTAATAACACATTGTCTATATATGAAATTATAAATCGGATCATTTATAGTTATTTGAAGTGACTGAGATCGATTTAGAACAAATGGGTGTGAAACGAGGTCATCGACGAGTAAGCCAAAAAAAAAAATCATAAGAGTTATTTGTTTTGCATAATTAAAACATTTATAAAATAAAAATAGTTATTACAAAGAGCCATTGCCAACAACAAGAGAAAATCAATTATTTCACCTTTACTTTTAAATAATAATAATAATAATCATTATCATCCTCACCATCAGAATCATCAGAATTTGGACTATTTTGGATCAAATGATCCATCGGAAGGAGGTAAGAGAAAAAGAAAAAAAAATGTTTGTGTGTGTGTGTGTGTGTGTGTGTGTGTGTGTGTGCTCTATATTATTTACTATTCAATTATAATTATTATTAAAAATTGAGTCCATTATACGTTATTCATTATAATAGATTTTACTCGTGATCCATCTATCCTTCTCACATCACCTAAATCACATCCTTTTTTGACAAGAGGAAATTTAAGTCATCATGCATCTGTAAGTTCCATGAGTCTAGGTGGTAGTACTCAAACAAGCTCATCCAATGATGAAGATATGGTAACAAGTGAAAACATTAATAAAATATGGAAAAGAAGATATCGACGCAAAGCAAGAATAGATAATAATGCACCTAAAAAACCACCTTCAGCTTATGTCATGTTTTCAAATGATATTCGAATGGAATTAAAAGAACAAAATCTTTCTTTTACAACACTTTCAAAAATTACAGGCGATCGATGGAAAAATCTTGAACCCAATGAAAGAAAATTTTATGAAATTAAAGCGGATTATGCAAAAGATGATTATATTTTGGCTCAAGCAAAATATCAGTTAACAGATGAACATAAGGTAAAAAAAAAAAGATCAATTTTTTTTTTCATATATACTGATAACCCCCCCCCTTCTTGGTTATCTATTGGGATTATTGATTTATTTGAATCTCATATAAATGATATAGCAATATCAACAATATTTAAGTGAATTTCGAATGAGACATGCATCTTCAGGTAAAATTAATTTTACTCTTCAAAAAAAAAAAAAAAGAAATGTTGACAAACTATTATAATTTCATAAATTTAGTTAATAAACCAAGAAAACGACTACGATCCATTGAACAAAAAGAAACGGATCCATCACCATCTCCTTGTGAAAGTATGATATCAGATCCTCCAGCAATAAATGAATCAGCAATGACCATGGATCCATCATCTGAATTGGAGCAAGAGCATGATCCATCCTCGATTCATGCTAATTCTAATATGATACCACCCCCTCCACAAGAAACAAGATATCCATATTGGTTACTTAATGACAATACTCCATCCACTCCTATTATGAATACGAGTAATCGACCTATTTCTACAACATCACCTTCATCATCATCCTTTTTATCCAACATGAGCGATGTAATATATCCAAACCAACAATCTCAATCTGAAGAGTAAAATAATTATGAACTACTACTTCATAATAATTTATTATTCTAAAAAAAAAAAAAAAAAAAAAACTCAAATGGTTCATACCAGAAATGAAAGAAAAAAAAATTGTGTATAGTATTCTTTTCTTCTCTTTTCTTTTTTATTTTATTTTGTACGTAAAATGCATATATATAGTTACTTTGTTTTTAATACAGAGTATAAAAATAATCCTTTATTATAATGAAGATAAAAAATCATTTAATCCTAATCCTCCTCCACCTTTCTTTTCAGCTTCTTTTGATTGTTGTCGACTTGCAAGCATTGCTTGTAAATGATTCTTTTTACCACTTTTATTCTTTTTCTTTTTCTTATCAATTCCTACTGGTTGTTGTTGTTGATGTAATGATTGTTGTTGTTGTTGTTGTGGTTTTGGTACTGGCTGTTTTGATAATGATATTATGTTATTCTGGGTGGTCATGGCTTTTGTTGTCGTTGCTATAGTGACTGGAGTCGTCGTCTTTGTTTCCAATAAATTAGCCTTTGGGATAGGAAAATTGGATCCTTGAAACGTCATTTTATGTGTACATGCATTACATTGGTATATCAATTGATTTTTTCTTTTACTTTTATTCTCCTTCTTATCACTGTGATTCTTTTTTCTTTTCTTTTTTATTGATTCAAGTTTTATAGTTGTATTTAATCCGGGTACATAAATTTGACCACATCGTGGACAACAGGATCGTGTAATCGATTTAGCTGGAATAAGATCTTGTTGTCGTAAACATTGTTGAAATTCACTCATGTAAAATCGAGATAATTCGGGACATGAGGAAAATAAAGTATGGCTTGCTTGAAACAGGAATTCCATTCTACTTGATTGTGCTTTTACTTCCGTCATAACTGATTATTATTATTATTATTATTTAAAAAAAAAAGAAAAAAAAAAAGAGAGAGAGAGGGGAGGGGAAATATAATAATTGGGTAATATAAAGATAAACTATTTACAAAAAAAAAAAAAAAAAGAGTTGGTTTTTTATGTTGTGTGCTTTTTAGAGTTGAGAGTGAAAGTTTGGATTTATACAAAGGGGGGGGGGTTTGTGCGTTCCCGCAGTTATAAACACACGTTTTAAAAAACAACAACCTCCCTATTTCTTCTTTTAATTATTATGATACTCTAGAAAATACAGGTCGAGCAAGTGATTGATATGAATGGCTTAATCGACTTGTATTATTATTATTATTGCCACTATTATTATTATTGTTGTTGTTGTTATTACCAGTATTATTGTTGGGATTATTGTCAAGGTGACTATTACTATTATTATCCATCGTCGTCATAAAAGTAAATGGTGCTGGTAATAAACGATTCATACTATTGGAATGATTTGTTAATAATGATGCTGATGTAGGTGTTGTTGTTGTTGTTGTTAATGATGATGAAGAAGAAGAAGAAGCATCCGTAGTCTTATTTCTATTATTCTCGTGATCAGGTGGTTCGATCCAAGCATCTGGTTGCATCACGCGCGATAAGCGGTATTTGACCCCGAGATATGAAATATAATTTGATTTTGGAAATGCGCGAACGCGTTTTACACCTGGAAAATGAGAATCTTGAATATCAACAAATGTACCACCAAGATTTAATGTTTGTTCTAGTTTATATTGATTATTGGTATCAAATGGTACCCATTTTACTTCCATAAAAACGAGCCATGTAAAATACCCGGTCCGTTGGTGTCGGGTCACTTGTGGAGGTGTATAATCTGAAGAGTGTTGTAATGCCTGTTCAAAGGTATAAGGATGATTACGAAGATTATTGTTGTTATTACTATTTGTCATCATAGCAAAAGGCCAAAAAATAATAATAATAATAATAATAATAAACGATAACGATAACGATAAGGATTTTTTTTTGTTCTTAAAAAGTTTGTTAATAGGTATATATAGTATTATAGATACGATTTGTATAAAAAGAAAAAAAGAAACAGAGACGATAAAGGTTATTCTTTTAAAAAAGAATGGGAGGGAGAAAAAGAGTGAAAGAGAAGCGAAAAGTTATTAAGTCTCAAATAAATATTACATTTTAGTCGTACAGTATAAGGCTTAATCTTCCTCCCCCCCCAAAAAAAACTCTATGGCACATATGATCCAATCACACTCATATCGTGAGAAATCACATTTTTGTTTAACAATTTTAAAATAAACAAGAAACTCTTTTTTATTTCTGCAGGCTTCTTCTTGGAGTAGTTTTCTTTTTCAGTTTTCTATAATGATATATTTTTATTTACCTGTTCAAAATATTTTAAAGTTGTTGAGAGAAGGGAAGGGAGGGGGGGGGAAAAGAAATTTATGGTTGTATTACAGACACTTATCTATAAAAAAAAAAGAAGAATGATTTTTTTTTCCTCTACGTATAATTTACAATTTATATCTTTTTGTAAAATCTATAATTGTTACATATAATCTATCTATCTAATTATTTTTTTTAATGCAAACTACGTATTATGAATGGGAAGGTTCTATCTACGACGATCTTTTTTATTATTAAGGTATTCAATTCAGAAAAATAAAAAAAAAAAGGAATTCAAGGTAACATGGTCAGAGAGTCAGACGACACCAAATAGGGAAGGACCCGCCCTTTCTTGTATCATGTACTGTACATATATGTTGTCTTTAACTAAATTCTTTTTTGAACAGTGGGAGGTACAGTATTATGTTTATAAAAACGATTATCAGTTATTTTGCCGCATGATGATGATATCTGCAAGTCAAAAATAAGAATTTACTTACTTATTCTACGTTAGCCATATCAAAAAATTGACATTATATACAGTACTTTTATTTCTTTAATGAAGGAGAGACCCTTATTAAACGCCCAAAGTTTAGATTTTATCATCCATTGACCCTTTCTTTTTTTGTTTTACTCAATCTTGTACTACTAAAACACAAAGGGATTTTATTTTTTTTCATTGTTTGTGCACAGTTCAATTACATTGCGGAATTGTTGTAAAAAAAAAAAAAAAAAACCTCAGTTATTCGAGGGACTGGGGGTAAAACAACCTGAATGATACTGTTCATTTTTATTATTATGTATCTATTATTTGCATAATTCATTTTTAAAAATAGAAGTCTTAAGAACGTTGATTTTGGATCCCCAATGATGACAAATTATACCACGTTTTACATAATTTTGAATTATTGGCCTAAATAGAAATCACTATTACCTATTTCCCCTTCCATCTCATATATTTAATTATTTATTTTTATTTTTTTAAGATACGTACAGTAATGTATTTTATAAATAATTGGATGGTGTGTAACTATAAATATATATTTCAAAAGAAAAACTATGATTCATCTATAAAGAAGAATAAGCTTTAATGGGGGGGGGGGAAGAGAGAGAATAAACACGCACAGACATTTTAAATTCAAGTAAATACACTCACTTGATTACACAATCACTACACTCATGAACAAATAAAAAAAACGTTCTCAATCTCGTGAATTAGGTAGTATTATCGTTTTTGATTTGACAGAATTCACTTTTTACTGTAAATTGGAATAGTTGTGGGGGGAGGGGCAAAGAAAATAAAAAATACGTAATAATATGGAAGATAATATTTATTCATCAAAAATAGGTTCTTCATCTTTAGGAAGTAAATCTTTAATTGAATCAATTTCTTTTTGATAAAAATAATGAATAATAGAACGTGTTTTATCCATTCCAATATTATGAATTGGATGTGTAGATGCCTAAAATTTATGATTCATTTTTAGTTTAGTTTCAATTCAATAATAACAACAACAACAACAAAACCTTACCAAAATATTATCTACTTCACCAACAGCTGTAAATTCATTAGCACATGACCACATGAGTGAACCAATACCTCCAGTCAAAGCATCTGTACCACGCTCTTGAATTAATTTCACCTTTTCAAAATTAGGTGTAATAATATGTTGTGCTGTAGATAAACCGGATAAACAATAACATGTATGATAATAATCTGCTCCTCTAAAAATTTTGAGGAAACAATAACAATAGCCCGTGCAAAAAAAAAAAAAAAAAGATTTGCATAATAAAACATGCATGTGAGTTGTAAGTGCAAAGATTTAAGGGTCATGGGGGGGAAGAGGAAGGGGGGGAGGGGTGGCGAGGGGGGAGGAGGGTAAGAGAAGGAAAGTCTGGAACAAAAAAAAAAAAACTTTATATGCATATAACGCACAAACATTTTTTCCCCCCTACTTTAACTTACTTTCCAGGTTTGTCAATAAGACCACCATATCGTGATTGACAACAAAGAAGAATATATTCTTGTAATGCCTCTATATAAATTTTGTTTAATTATATATATATATATTCATACTCATACTCAATCTTTTTCTTTTTTTTTTTTACCTCGATCAAACATGTAATCAAATCCTATATATTTTTGGTAAAAGAGATTTTAACTATTAAAAAAACAAGCTTTCACCTCTCGCCTCTCTTTTTTTTTTTTTTTTTTTTTTTGTATTTTACCTTGAGCTTTTTTTTGACGTAACATTTCAGCATATAATAATGGAAAACTACCTGCACCCCAAAAAGAATAACATCCATCCACTAATTTATTTGTTCTTCCTTGAAATCCACCTTCTAATCCCATTTGTCGTTCACTACACCATTTCTTAAAAAAAAAAAAAAAAAATATGGGTTAAATAATAATTTTTTGAATAAATTTCCCAAATTTGAAATACTTTACTATTAATTTGTTTAAATTTAATTTTTTCATATCACCAAGAATTTCCATAGCTGCAATACCACAAAATGTATATCCATTATGAGCTTCTTTTCCAGGATAAGGTCCAATACCCCCTTCATATGTTTGTGCTCTAAAATTGATGATTATTACTTTACTCTCTCTCTCCCTTTTTCTTAAAATAATAGTAATTTTACCTTTGAATAAAATTAGAACAATTTTTTGTTAATTCAGGTGTCAATAAATTTGTTAATGTTGCTACTGAAAGTGCACAATAAGATCCACTATAATAAATAAAATAAAATAAATCATATCATATTTAATGACTTGTAAAATTACTAATATCAAATAAGAAATCATCTTTTTTTTACCGAATATCAATTTCACCTCCTGTATGCATTGTAAATGATCCATCCGGTTGTTTCATACTCATAAGAAATTTATATAAAGTTTCTCTATTAATAACATTATAAGCTTCTTTTGTTCCAATAATGGCTAATGAATTAATGGCTGCATAAGTTGTAGCAAGATGAGGTATTTGATCAGGTCCACCAGAAAATCCACCTTTAGGATGTTGCCATTTTCCAAGTGTTGATATCCCTCTTTTTTATAAAATATATATATTTTCCTTTTTTTTTTTTAGTATACATTCAAGAAAAATCAATTCTATTTTCAATAAGAATAACCCCTTACCTTTCAATATGTTCGGATGAAATTTCTTCTTCAAGTAATTCCAAAGAATGTAATATCCAATAAGTTAACCATGGTTTACTTGCATCTAAAGCCATCATCCAACGACTTAAATTTTCTAATGCTTTTTTAAGATATGAGATATGATTTTCACGTTCAAGTCGTATACTAATAATAATAATAATAATAATAATAATAAATTTTGAGTATATAGAAAGAGAGGGGGAGGGGTCAAACTTGAATTCATGCGCTTTTACTTTTGTTTGTAAGTTTTAATATAAATTGTTAATTACCTTTCAAGTGATTGTCGATTCACATTATTAGGTGCATAAGGAATATAATTTTCTAAAATAGATTCTTCTGTTCGTTTCTATATGTATACATAGTTTAAGTTTTTTATCCAAGCAAAAAAAAAAGGGCAATAGAACGAAATAAGAATGAATTTTTAAAAAGAATAAACCTGTGCAATAGAAGTATCAGTAGGAAGTGAATCGTCTTGACAACGTAATTGTGAAAGAGGAATATGACCGTCAAGAATTCCCATTTTATTTTTAGGTTACAGTTCAAGCAAAAAAAAAAAAACTGTAATAATGAAAAAAGAGCTGGGATATAAAAGAAAAAAGAAAAATAAAATCCCTAATTATAAAGCATTAGTTTCAATCTCTTTTTTTTTTTTACCTGACTTTTAAAGTTAATACATGTTAACTTATATATATATATCAACCTCTTCCTGCCTCGCTTCGCTCGGCTAAATGAGCCCCTTCGCTTCGCTTCGGGTCATTTAACGGCATACGGTTTCGCTGCGCATTCGCTGTAGAAAAAAGTGCTGTTTCCG
>JAEPRB010000338.1:0-34656 GCA_016758965.1 Circinella minor
GTAGATGTCGAAAAAAAACAAAGTGTTTTTTTATTTTATTATATTTTTTTCAGGTACATACAATTTGGGTACTTTAAATCGGTCACAAATTTTTTAGTGACCGGACCAAAAACTCAGGTGAACCGGGCGTGACCCACTGTATGTTTTTTGATAATACCTACTATGTATCTTTTAAAAAAATAAAGTTGGATTTATTTTTACTTAATTTCTATAGAAATTCTATGTTTATTAGTTACCATGGTAATTATTTTTCTTTTACTTTTTAAAAAAAAATCAAAATTGAATTTTTCTTATTATATAAAATATGCTTCTAATATGGTCTTTGAAGAATATCATTCTTCTTTAAATAAAAATGATATAAAAAAATATAAAGAATTATTACAAGATGAAATTGATAAATTAATTTTAAATGAATGGCAGTTTGTAAATGAAAATTGGAAAAAAAAGCAAAATAATTATAAACATCGTACTGAATTAAAATATATAAAAGATATAGATAATATTAAGAAAGAATTAGTAAATAAATTAGGATATACTTCAGTTTTCTTCTTTTTAACAAAATTATATACAAATAAAGATTATCCTTCCCCGTATTTTGAAATAGAAAAATGTTTATATTTAATTTATCATTTAGTTACAGGTATAACAAGTAAAGATATGAAAAGAAATTTACCCTATGCATCATTTTATAAATTTTATAAAGAATTCTGGATTACAAATTATGAACATTTAGATAAATATGTTTTCAAATATTAAAATAAGAATTTACTCTGCACTAATAAAAAATCCTAAAAATTTTAAAAATATTACTTTAATGCTTGATGGACATGACAGTACTATAGAATATGATAAACCTGATATATCACAACAAAAAAGATGGTCTTATAAGTTAAAAACAGCAGGATTAAAAACACAAATTTTAACAGATATTAATAATTTTATAATTTTAGTTTCAGAAAGTAAATTATATGGTATAAGTAGTAATGGTGGTATGTTTCTTAATATGAAAATTTATAATAAAATAGATAAAAGAGATGTTATAATAGCAGTTGATGGAGGTTATACTTTATTTATAAATCAATTTGAAAATTTTTGTAAAGATAAAAATATAAAATTAAGTGATAATAGTTTTTTTTATCCTATTAGAAAAGAACTTAATGAAGAATTAAATACTGAAGAAAAACATTTTAATGACGTTTTTGGTAGTTTCATATCTGCTATAGAAAATGTATTTGGAGAATTAGATAATACTTTCAAAAGATTTTCTAATAATAACTCAACTTTAAAAACTGATGATTATAAATATACAAATATACAATTAAAAGTAGCTTTTTTATTAAAAAATATAAAATTATTTACAGAAACATTTAATATTATAACTCAAGATCATCATAAGTTATGGTGCGAAAAAAAATTTGAATTTCCTTCAGATGAAAAACTAGTAGATATTGTATTAAATAATCAAATAAAACAAATGGAAAAAATTAAAATAATGACTAAATTACAAAATGATTTTTCAGATTTAAATATAGATGATAGTATGATAATTGATGATGATGAAAATAATGAAAATATAAATGTAGATAATAATGAGGATATGGATTTTCCAGAATATAATAATATAAATAAAAAGAAACGAAAGAAAGGAAAAAGTAAAAGAAAAGTAAATTTAAGTTTAATTAGAGATATAAATAAAAATAACAATTTTTATGAGATTGAAAATATAATAGAACATAATTTAAATCAAGATGGTAATTATGAATTTTTAGTAAAATGGAAAGATTATGATATATCTGATAATTCTTGGGTTAATGAAAATGATTTTAGTGAAAAAACTATTATAAAAGAATATTTTTATAAAAAAAAGATAAAATATTAAATACAATTATATATATTTTAGAAATTAATTAAGAATAATAGGGGGTTTCAAAAATGAAAAAATTGATTTTTAAATCGACGAGAGTTTTGTCGATTTGGTCAATTTCGTCGATTTCAAGAAAAGTATAATTTAAACTACAGAACCAATTAAAATATTTTGTGCATTTAACTGGCCAATAGGACAAGTTTTATTTGTCTTCTTATGTTGTACCTGCAAAGTGACCTGGGGGATTTTTTTGTTACTTCTTTCTTTTGTTACTTCTTTCAACATAGTAAAACTTTTTTTTTAAAAAAAAAACAACGCACAATTAAGTGAACCCATTAAACATCCAGGACATTAAAATATTCTATGGTATTAAAATTAAAAAGATCTCGAGAATATAACGATACTCAAGAAAAAATTGAGAACTAACTTTATTAAAATAAACGCATTTTTATCACAAATCCCCAGGAACCTATCTCCGACGTCGATTTCGAAAACTGCGTCTCATGAGATGCAGTTTTCAATTTCGTCGATTTCACGAAATCGACAAAAAAAATTCATTTTTGAAACCCCCTAATTAAACCTTTTACATTTATTATAAATAATATTAAACTATTTATAAGAATTAATTCCCATTGTCAAGATCAAGCAGGTTCTAGTGCCTGGTGGTGCCATGATCACTGCACATGATAAATGTTTATGAGATTTTGGAAATCCTCCTTTTGAAGTAGTTGTTAGATTGTCTGAACTTCGTAGTACTTATAAAAATGTTACAGTACAAGAACCCTCGCCAACAACAATAATATCAGAAATTAACAGACCTACATCCACCCTCCAACAGCTAGTAGGCCAGCAGTCGCAATCAGCAGAAGGTAACAATACACTATTTACTTTACTAATAGTAAATAATTAATGTTTGCTAATACTTTACAATCTGCAAACAGATGTCAATGATAAGTCTAACGAATCAGATGATGATGATAATGATTTAAACCAAGATGAGGAACTGACGATTATTGATGAAGAAGGAAATTTGCTTGAAGTTGACGATAGAGAGATAGATGAATTGAGCCAAGCATACGGTCAACAGCGACTTCAACAACAATACCATAATCGTAACAATATTAATTATCAAGCCTCTAGCAGTACCTCTATCAATCCTGGCCAAACAATGACAATTCACTCACGTATTCTAAAAGATGTCTTTCATCTGATGGACATGATAAAGGTCTCCCGTAAATATGGTTTATCTAAAACTTTTTCTAGAGCATTCCGTGATACATTATTTGTTATTGATAAAGATGATAAAAGACTGGTAAAAACGGTATTAGAAAATAATGGAACAACATGGGAAAAGAAGCTCGCTGAGAACCCAGACTGGATCTTTCATAGAGTCAAACGTAAATCAAATATTAATATTAGCATATATATAGTTACTGAACTCATCGCAGTACATATTAACTAACATATATTGAATATTAGGCGTAGTACCTCCTCCTGAAGAATTATATCCTTTGATAAAAAAACTTTTTGAAACTTATGGTCCATTGCGTTGCGCTCGAACTGGACGACCATTATTTGATTTTGAGAATTGGAGACAAGCAAAAAATGTGCTAAGTACTATTCATTTAGGTCATGTCTCTGATCCCCCTAATATACGCTTTTATTTTGTCCGTGGTCGTGATAAAGATGGCCTTACACTATATTGCTGTAGCCGCGGGAGCAATTCATTAGAAGGGGGAATACATCAAAATTTGATCCGTTCCATTAGAGCTTTTGGTGCTAGTGTAGAGTACGTTGATGCTCTCTTAGCAGATTATAGACTTAGACACAACATTGATGTAAGTAACAATTTAAAGTTTATTATTCCGCACCATAACGACAAGTATACACTCGTGCTAATATTTCTTGTTTTGGTATTAGTTTAGGTTGGGATGTTAAATAGATTTGAACGCGTTCACGATGAACATTATGATCCATGGATATCTCAGCACATCAACAATTTAGAAAGTAAGCTTAATGTACCTTGTAGTTACAGTGGTCCTGGTATACATGCGCACTCCCTTCATTTAAATTCTTCAAATGAATTGTTTGGTATATCTCCCCTTGCGGCAACATTAATGGAATCATACAACATTGCTAAATCAAATTCGTATCAAAGTCCTTCATATAAGCAATCATCATCGTTGGATATTGCTACTTTAATTATAATTAATCGCTCAACTGCACAAGTAACTGGAGCTCAGTATAAGTATATTGCCGAGTGTCAAAAAGCAGCATATGCAATTATATCAGTTCATACAGATAAGGAGAAAATCACATTCAATCCCATTCTTCGTCAACATTTTCCAAATCATAGAAAAAAATCTATAGACTACCTTAAATTCACTAAACTTTGGTCACAAGAGGTTAACGGTATTGATATATTTTATAAGACGCCAGAGCAGCTCAATAGTTATTTTACAAAGTGGAAAGAAATCGATAATATTAAACGTACAAAAAATAATAACAAAGAAATCATTGAAAAAGTGAGCAAAGATTTAAATTCATCAATTCGTAAGCGAGCTGCCCCACCTGCACAATATCCATCACCGTCAAAAGCACCACGCACTGGCATAATAGCTCAAACTGATAGTAACTTCAACTCTTCAGTAATAGCCACTCATCGCTCTAATTCTCCTTCACTAATTCGTCCAGCACCTCCATCTATTAATACACAACAACTAGCCGCCTTTATGTTCCATCAGCTTATGTTACAACAATTACCTTCCTCCATACCAGGAATCCCACTTAATACTAGACATGCTGAACAATCTTTTTCTTCTGGACTTCCATCGTTACAACATTTAGGTAAGAGAGCTAGTTTTTTTTATATGCTTTCATTCCAAAATAGATACATCGACATGACAACATTATTTAGCACTAAGAAATACAACTTTTATTACAGCGCTACAAACATTTACAGATAGTAAAAGCAACAGCAGTAATAACAATATTCTCAATGGCATTCGTAAAAAAAATCTAAAGACATGTGCCATTTGTGGCAGCATTGAGTGTAAAGGAAAGAACAACAGAGCAAAATGTATTATAGCGAAATGCAACGTCTGTGGCAAAATCGATTGTACAAACAAAAATGATAGAACAAAATGCATTCCGAACAATAATAATTAATTATTTCAACAATATAAATGCTCACATATTACATATATGACAAATAGCTAGATATTATTATCATGTTTTTTTTTTCAAATAGTTATAAATATCCAATCCCATATATAATTATCATTTTACAATAAAATTAACCAATATATAAAAAATAATAATTTTATTTTTCTCCCCTTCGCTGCGCTACGGGGGCCATTTCCTAATTGGGAACATTTAATTCTTTTTGCCTCATACATGTTACCCGTGCCTAAATTCGTAAGGACCATTCGTCTTTTAACAGTAGATACTCCATCCCTTGCTTCCTTCTGGATTTCAATGTTTATTCTTGCTCATCCCTGAAATTCTATTCATCTTTACATAACACCCAGTATTCTTTTATACCGTACGATATTGCACCACTTGAATAATGAAACTATGCTACTTTTATTTTTATTTTAACATAGCGAAATACAGCATATATTACTTCCTTGGATCACTTTCACCACAACATACGGAAGATATACATTATTTTGTTGATATATTGATGGTATTCACTATTCATTGATTACTTACGATGATAATAACGATAATTATTACCGTTATTATTTTTAATAGTATCCATGCTTCTGTTATTAGATTTTCTTTGTAATTATTGATAAATGGTCGGTTATATTATGAGCAATGCGTTAATTTATCTCTTTTTTCTTTAAGCATTAGAAGACGACTGTTTGACAACTGATATAAGGATAAGAGGATGGAAATAATATATAAATGATTGTTAGAATTAGTTGAATTATTAGGGATAATGATAATAAAAATAAAAACATCTTATTATGATTATCTATAACAAATGTTGTTGCATGAACGGAATATTATGTGATATAAGCAATACAAAAACGATATGATGACTAGGATTCAGCATTTCCGGGATTAGGTTAAATAATGAGTATAGATCTAAAAGTTTTAATAGATCCCCCAAATGAATCAACTATTTTCCCCAATATTATTTATAAGTTACTACTTTCAATAAACTAAAATTATTACTCGCTTTTTCACTGCTGTATTTTGATATTCTTTTGAAACAACTTTTTTTTTGTTCAAAAAAAAAAAAGCCAAAGACATGAACACTTCCGGATAGAGCGGATAGTCGGATCGGATACCATACCTATCCGTATCCGCTCTTGCGGATGCGGATGTGGATCGGATGCGTGGATAGCGGATGAGATGAATAACCCTAATTCCAGCCACGTCTATCCATGTCACATTACAGGATCTACTAAATGTCCAGTGGTAAAATCGAATAATTATCACGACAACAATAGGTTTTTGTAAATAGGACAGTATAAAGCGCATTGGTAATAAGTCACATAGCATCAGATAAAAAGTACTGGTATGCGTGTATAGATTTTGTTTCTCATTATCCCACATCAAAACTTACGAGAGGCTTATTCTATGCATGGATGGGCAATCCGCATTAGCAAGTTTCTAGTTAAAAATACAAGAAAAAAGTGAGATTATCTATTGTCCTATATGTACAGGAGCATAAATATTGTTAATTTTATTATTTAAAAAGAAAACTACTCTGATTGCTTTGACCCGAAGTTGTTCGGATTAACCACGAATCGAATTTCGTCCAAACTTTCTTCAACCTTTCTCTTCTTGGCATTAGTTAAGTAGCAAGGACTGGCACGTTTTACACTTTCGGGCCACCCTTGCAGTATAATCCCCTTGTACATCTTCTCATCCTGCCACTGCATGCTTTCACCTACAACATCATGGTCATAAGAATACTTGACAGCTTGTTCTATAAATAATTTATTAGTATATTTATATAAAATATTTCGTTTTTAATACTTACTATATTTATCAAGAATTTTATGTATTGTAGGCATGTTGCTTGGTTGGCGAGAGTCGAGTCTCGGTGGTCTGGATCTTATTTGAAGGAGCGGACATGGTAGTAGAGACAGAGGCTATATTTAATTAAAACTTATGATGTTAACGCGTATATCTGTAATAGCCCCATACAAAAATAATATGGATTGGGCATTTTCAAACTTACTGAGGTTGTCGTCTTCGTTAAAACAGAGCATCCGATATTGGAACTCTCGTATGAACGAGTTTGGAGTAAATCTCACCTCGCCTCTCTTCATGATATTGAAGAATCGATGACCACACTCTAAAAAAATAATATAATTGAAAATTAATGCATGATTATCAACACATCATTCAGTGCTATGCTTGCTTTTATATAATTCTATAATATATTACCTGAACCAAATCCGCTCTGAGGTGGATCAAAAGAGGTTTGGGTGTTGCATGGTGCAACAAAGCAGATGCTTTCCACACCACATTCTTCCCGAAGCATATACAAGTTTCTAGTGAGACAATTTGATAACAAATTGAATCGCTTATCCTTTGTTTCAAGAGAGAATGGTGTAACTCTACCCTCCTTCTCATTAAAGGCCTCAGCCTTTGACTTGAAGACCTCTTTCTCCTCCACCGTGAGAGCATTCCAAGCTGTAGCCTTGGGAGCAACGATGTTCCCCATTTGCTTGAAATCTCTGTTGAGATCCTCCCGGTCTAAAAGCAAAGACAAACAGCATGTGTTAATATCAATGTAAATTATTACATTTCTCTTCTTTCAGTCCTATCGGTTTCATCCGAACTTTTTTGTCCCAAAAAATAAAATAATGCACAACAGAAATGCATTTTTTCTAATTTCTAACATCTATTTAAATACAGAGACCCAAACATTTCATCCACTCTTTTATTCGCTTTTCCTCACAAACTAATATCAAATATCCAAATATGTTTTAGCCCATTCCTAAAACTGCTCCCACTCTTACTACTACATCGCTATATAAAAAAAATACTTTGATCACTGAATTGCTCAGAAAGATATGCGCCATAACCAGTGCACAATCCAGTGTTCTTACTCAGAAATGGCAGCTTAATCGGCTCCAACGATTCGACTCGTCTACCATACTTTTCCCCAATCCGGGAACGACCAACCCTCAACTCCTCCGCGATACGGCTTTCCAGAGCAGCAGGCTCAACACTGATCGCCAAATCGGGATCCATTGGATCAGTCAAGTCACTACTGATTCTCGAGATGTTTCTCATCGATGCAGTAGTGAACCGTGTCAAACTATTGAGTCGATTGAGCTCTGATTTAAGAGTGTCGAGCTGTTCAGGACTACCCTCGACATTGCCATCCAACAATCGGAAAACGTGTGGCTCCTTTTCAACCCATTCCTCCTCCTCAATACTTCTTTCACCATAATCCTTGGAAAGAATTATTAAAGCCTTTTGAAAGACCTCAATAAGTTGGACATTATCCACATCAAGCAGGTTGTTGGTGTTGTTCATAGACATTTTTGAAAAGAATAATAGAATGGTAATAAAAAATTATCTGCTTTTTGTCACTCAACAGCTGAAATTGTTTTTCATGATTGCGATCGTATGGTCATGCGGTCGACTAAATAGTAGGTAATAGCTCAACAGTAAGAGTCGGAGAAATGTCTAGCACTAGGAAATACCATTAACTATTTCCTTTCTAAAAGAAATTTCATTGGCTAACTATATTTTTTTTTACCAAAAAAAACAAATATGTTACTGTCATCTATACAGTTAACTTGAAAATATTTATTAAACTTATGGTAGATGTCTAATTCTTTATATGTAGACTTGTGGAGTATCCGTAGCAATTCTCATCAGCCATATAGTTTATGGAACGTATCTTTTTAATTTATAAACACATATACACGTCGATATCGAATGACAGTTGTAAGTTTTAATTTTCCTAGCAACAAAAACCATCTTTAATTTTATGTTTTACAAGGAAAACTAAATAAAAAACTAATGATACATGTCATGTGAAAGAAGAAAGAAGAAAGAAGAAAAAAAAATGGTTTAGTTTATTATTATTTAGATTGACCAAATTATTATGTCATGACAAAATAATCTATTTTTTTGCATAAAACTCACTAGTTTTTATTTGGTATTTAATGATTGGAGAAGTCTTTGTATAGATCGAAAAAAAAAAAATTTAACCGAGATAATGATTTCATTGATGATGAAACCCCTTCCTTTTCACCATTAATTTAGAACAAAAGATAAAATGACGTTATAATATAAACAAGTTTTTTTTTTATTAAATATAAAAGAAAGTATATTCTTTATTTTATTTTATTTTATTTTTCTTCATTCTTCTTTAAATAAGTCTAAAATGTCATTAAATCTTATATTTCAATCTAAAAATCGATTATTAACAACAACACAACGTATCATTACAACTACTACAAATATACAAAAAAGTAGAAGTATGACTTCATTTTCACATATGTCAAATAATGATCCAGAAGTATTACATAAAGAAAAAGAAAAACAAAAGAAAACAGGTCATAAAGAATGGAATGAAAAATTAGCATCAGAAAGTGAAGCAGCTGTAAGTTTTTCTGTTTTTTTTTTTTTTTATATATTTTTAAATAATCATTCTTATCAATTTTATTTATTATTTAGGTAAAAGCTGATCAAGACAAGACACCAAAATCAGTAAAAGAATTACAAGAGGAAACTAAGAAAAAACTAAAAGAGGAATAAACTTTTTATTTTTATTTAAATACACAAAAGAGAAATAAAAATTCACGGAACCTCCATTTTCTTATTATTTTGTTGTTGTATCTGTGTGTGTGGGGGGGGAGTAGCGGGTCGTGTGTATAAAAATAATAAAATGACGATCCAATCATAACTATGCAAGAGCACGCAAATCCGACAGGAAAATGTGCAATTTTTTTTTTTACCTGGTTACAAACTCAAAAAAAAAAAAGCAAGTTGATAAAAGGATTGTTGAAAGGAAGAAGAGAGAGAGAGAAATGAACAACAAAGAAATTTTTTAATAATAAAAACGAGGATTTTTTTTTTTTTGAAAAATACATGTTATATATATAAAGAAAGAAAAGAAGAAGAAGAAGAAAGATATATATATATAGCTACTAAGTAGAAGTAGTAGTAGCTACTGCTGTTGAATCATCCTCTTTAACAAGATCTAAAAGTTTTGGATCTTTTTCTACAACAAGAGCACGAAGCCATTTAGCTTCCATTTCTAATTCTTTTACTCTTTTTTCAAGTCCTTCAGCTTTAATTGACATTTCTTTGGCTGTTTGTTCTAAAGCTTGTTCTCTTAACTTTTTCTTCATACGAAATCTTGCTGATGCAGCTGTATTTCTACGACGTTTATCTTCTTCAACATGAATTTTATCAGAAGAAGAATCGTCATCTATAGATAAATTATCTTTTAAATCATCCATATGATTTGCTGTTGTTGTTGTTGTTGTTGTTAAAGATAGATTAACTGATGATTGTTTACGTTTTCTTGTATTTGTATTTTTATTATTACTAGTAGATGTAGTAGAAGTACTTGGAGTTACAACTGGTGTCATCATAGGAGATGATGACATTGACCAAGTAGGATCGTTTGTTATTCCCATATGCAAACCAGGTGCAGGTGCAATACGTGGAAGATGTTGTTGTTGTTGATGATGATGATTAATATGTGGCAAAATGTAATTATTTGTTGTTGGTGTTGTTGTTGTTGCTATAGTTGATGAATTAGTAGATGTTGTTGTTGTTGGTTGAAGATATGATTGTTGATGATGACCTATATATATATATATATAAAAAAAAAGAAGAAGAAAAAAGAAATGTTAAATGTTAAATGTTAAAATGATAATAGATATTTAATCATAATAGGAAAAGGATGGTAACATTGTATAACATTATTGTTATTAGTTTTAATTATTTACCAAACTCTGTTAACGTAGCAAATAAATCATTAGGGTCACTTTTATGTGTTGAACTTGATTTAGTTTCCTTGTTCAAATCGTCTAAAAGTGCAGATCCAGGCTCCGTATCAAATGTGAATTGTGCATTGGCCCATAATGACAATTCTTCTGTTAAAGTTTCGTCTGAAATATCATTGGGAGGGTCTGTACCCAATAAATTTAAAGAGTTAATGTATGACATTATATAAAGGAATTCCTCTTTCAAGAAAGAAAAAGAAAAAAGAAAGTCAAAAAAAAGAGAGAGAGAGAGAAAGAAAGAAAGAAAGAAATAGGTTTTTAGCGGACTTATGTAATAAGGATAAGATAACAAAGATATGTATACACACACACACACGCACACACACACATAACATAACACACACTAAGTATTTTTAAAGTCGGGATCGACGGAATTTGTTTTCCCGCTTTTATTACAGAACAAAAGTATTACTTGTAGAAGAAATACCATTAAAAATACAAGTATTATTAATTGGAACATATTGACATGTAATCAATTTAATAGCTTCTTGAGATACTAATCCACCCATTAAAGCAGCCATATTTGCCATTTCTTTATCAGAGAATCGAATACTAAATATTTATTATTTATTTTTTAGTATTTTATAAATATTTGCATAAAATGATGCAATTTCAAAATATCATATGACTATTAAACACTTACAAGTTTTTAATACATTTCTTATTATAATCAGATTGTAATAAAGAAGATGAATTTGTAACACCTATTTCATTCAATAATTCAATGACTTCTTTTGTTAATAAATCAATATCATCTTCATTATTACCACCAGCTGCGCCTAAAAAAAAAATTAAAATAAAAATTACATATTAGGAAATAAAAACTTTATAATATTCAATTCATCATTTATTATTACCTGGATATCGATTATATTTTAATGTAAATTTTTCTGCTGCACGAAAAAGTATATAAAAAATCATATTTTCTTGAGATTCAAGTCCATTCACTAGATAAATAAAATATGATTAATATTATTATTAATTCTTCCCTTTCATTCTCCCTTTAATTCTTACCAATCATTTCTATTTCTGGATTTTCTATATATTCATCTCGTAAAGTTCTATATCGAATCACTTTAACAGTACCAGCATTTTTACAATAAAGTTCAATAATATCTTCTGGTATACTATCCAAAGATAAATTTAATTCTTGTAAAATATTTTTAACACGTTCTTTCACTGTTTTTAGATCAATGGCTGCTTTTTCACGATAACTAATAAATAATAATATTATTATTAATATTGAGTTAGATTATATAAAACAATTATATTCCTTACATTTTTTGTAAATTAACATAATTTTCTGTATCCGATTTCATATCAGGTAATTTACCAGTAAGTGGTAATTGACCTTGACCTTCATTATCAACAAAATCTTTTATAGCTTTTGTAATAATCCAAAAACTATTTGACTATTTGAAAGGGATATAAATTAGTTTATAGGAATTCTATTATTGTTTAAATATATATTATATATTATATATACTTTACATTTGTTTCAAGATGTTGAGTTACTGGATCATTCAAAATATTTCGAATACTTGATGATATCTAAAAGATAAATTATTTTTCATTAATAAAACCTTTTTTTTTTCCCTTTTTATATAAATTATATTTACCGTATCCGAGGATGTAAGTCGCCAAACATTAGAAATAGCTTCTTCGAAATTTTCTTCATCTGATGTTCGCATACCTTCTCGAAGTAACTTTTTTAATTCATTCCTATCCTCATAAGATGTAGGAGGCATACCATCATGCGTTTCTTCCCATTTTTGAATATATTTTAAAAGAACAACGACAAAAGGAATATGACTATGATCTGTTTGATCCAATGAATCTAAATCGATTGATTTAACATATTTTGATAATTCTGGAAAAGGACAACCAAGACGTAAATCAACTGTATTTTCAGGATGAGTTTCTACAATAGTATGTTCAGGTGATTGAATACGAAAAACACCTGCTAATCCTTTTGAATGAACATTCATAAATGGTTTTTGATTCTTGTCACAAATATCAGCTAAAGTTAAAGTATCTTGTTCATTTAAATTGGTTGCAATCACCATAGAATAAGAATCAAAGAATTCAGCTTGTGTTTGAATTAAATCAGATACAGACTTTTTGAATAAAAAAAAAAAAGGGGGACTTTGGTTAGGTTTTTTTTTTTAGTTTTAATTTTTTTTTTTTTACCTTATTATTTTCAAATGAAACTGTCGCGTCTTCATTGAGTTCTTGAAGTAAAGTAGCAGTTGCTTGTGCTTTTGATATACCAATATTTGAAGGTTCAAGAAAAAAATTATTTCGAATATCTGATTCTTTCACAATAGTATCATCCACTATAGTGATATTACCAACACCTAAATAATAATAAAATATTAAAAAGAGTTTTTTAAAACAGGGAAAAAAAAAAAGAGAGATTCCAGCATAATGTACCTGGCAATACAAGATTCTTTAAAATCTCACAACCAGTAGCTGTTGCATTAAGTAAACAGATTTTAGAATTTTCAAGTGCTGTTTGACCTGTTGTAGCCCATAAACTATAATAATAATGAATTGGATTAGAAATGATAATAATACTACATCTTGGTTTTTCTTGAAATTCACTTAGTTCTATAGAAAGAAACTAATATAGAAACGGACCGTAATTGTCTATCGTATTTTTGTGTTTTTAATGAAGGAATTTTTGTTGTTGTTGTCATTATTGTTTTTATTTTATTATTAAAAAAGATTTACAAAAAAGAAAAAAGAAAGTGAATATTGGATAGAAGACACTCGTTTTTATAATGTACACAAGCGCAGCACATAAAAGAAAACCGGAGTTTTCTCTTTCTCTCTTTCTCTCTTTTTTTTTTTTTTTTTTTTGGTGATTTGCCAATATAACTTCTTTATTTATACAGTTTATTTTAAACAATAGAAAAAAGTAGCTTGTATATATATAAAGTGGAATGGCATTTCTGTCAGGTTTTGTAAAAAGTGGATTATCACTTCTCGGTAAAGATTCAGCTTCTTTTCCTTTTAGTATTGGTTCAAAAGTAGATTGGTATGAAGACCAATCCATCTGGTCCCTGCATCATGGCACTCGTAAAGTAATTTTTTTTTCTTAATATATTTAATAATAACTTAAACTTTCAACCTTTTCTTCATTTACTAACCTCCTTTTTTTTCTTTTTTTTTACAATGTACATTATATTATATATATATATAAAGGACGATGGAGCACCTGTTTCAGTTTTTACATTTGATTGTACGAAAAACCGAGATAAAATTGCATTAGCTCGTAATGCTTTTAAACGTTTAAGAACTATGCGTCATCCTGATTTACTGCGTTATATTGATGGTGCTGAGGTATTTAAAATATCTATTGTTGTTAGTTTATAAAACGCAGGCTTACAATAATTTATACATGAGATATAAGTAAATAAAAACCATTTGTATAGCATATATTAATAAAGAATATCAAAAAAAAAAAAAAAAAATTGCATAGACAGATCAAGCAATTATGTTTGTTACTGACCCTATTGAACCTTTATCCAATCAATTAAATCAAGATCCAGATTCAAATTTAACATTATGGGGTTTATATAAAGTGGCTGTAAGTAAACAATTGAACTTATTGGAAGAGAGAGGGATAGATAGATAGAAAGGGACCGAGAGAAGATCATATATATATTTAATTATTGAAATCATTATTGGTTATTATTATTTCATGGATAGAATGCTTTAAAGTTTCTTAATAATGATTGTGGAATGATTCATGGAAATGTACAAGTCTCTTCTATATTTATAAATGCAGCTGGTGAATGGAAACTAGGTGGATTTGAATTACTTTCTTCAATGAAGGATGAAAGTCCTTTAATTTTGGTAAATTAATATGGATGATAAAGAAACATATAGGATGGAAAATAGTTATCTAAATTGTATGATTTCATATATTAGACATTGGGTGGATTAGCACCTGAAGCACAACGTTATGCAACACCTGAAGTAAAAAAATCCGGTTGGACTGTTATTAAAGAGTATGTATATAAAATATAAAAGAGCGGGAATTATGAACTTAATTATTTAAAAGAAAGAATCTAACACAAGATGATAAAACGCAAAAAAAAAAAAAAAAAAGTATACCTACAGCAGCTACAGATTCATATCATTTAGGATGTTTGATTTATGAAACATATAATAATCGATTTGATACAACAGATCGATTATTGACTCAACGTGGTAATATTCCATCTTCCATGTTGGATATTTATCGAGCTTTACTACGACCCTCTCCTGCCAATCGTGCAGATGCAGATGCATTTCTTGATGAAGGATTACATAGTTTTTTTGCTCAAGATTTCGTGCAAGTGAATTTATTTTTGGAAAATATTAGTATTAAGGAACAAAGTGAACGTGAAGTTTTTTTCAGGTATAATAACAAGAGAAAGAGATAGATCTTTTGCTTTTAAAAATAATTTTATTTATTTTCATACTGAACGTTATATCTATTTATATAGAAAACTGGATAATGTGATTAATACATTTCCAAATGAATTTTCGAAATACAAGATTTTACCTGAACTCGTAAAAGCTTTTGAATTTGGATCAGGTGGAGCAAAAGCATTAGGAGCAATATTAAAAATTGGTGAACATTTGGATAATCAAGAATATGAAAAAGTGATTGTAGATCCAATTGTGCGTATGTTTGCATCTCCTGATCGAGCCATTCGTGTTACCTTACTTGAGAATATGCCAAAATTCATTGAACATATACCCAACAAGGCTGTCAATAATCAAATATTCCCTCATGTGGTAAATTATTTTTATTCTTAACGACACTTTTCTTTCTATATAGATATATGTATCTGTATACTTAATTGTTTATATCTTTCTTTTTTATGATCTAGGCTACAGGTTTTACAGACACTGTTCCGATCATTCGAGAACAAACCATTAAATCTATTCTAGTTATTGTTCCCAAGGTAACGAGCTTTTTATTATAAAATAATATGGCCCGAAGCAACCAACCAAAAAAAAAAAATAATCTGCTCACTTTTTTTTTCTTGCTTGTATTATATTATTACTACTAAACTAATAATAACAATAATAATAATAATAATAATAATAGCTTAATGATCGTATCATCAATTATGATTTATTAAAATACTTGGCTAAATTACAAATGGATGAAGAACCAGGTATTAGAACCAATACAACCATTTGTTTGGGTAAAATTGCAAAACATTTGAATGATGGGGTAAGAAATTAAAAAAAAAAAAAGTTAACATATTAATATATTTTTTTTTGCAAAGATTGATTAATTGTTTTTAAAAATAAAATATGTATATATATATATATATATATAGACTAGAAAGAAGGTTCTTGTACCTGCATTTACAAGAGGTCTTCGGGATGGTTTTCATCATGCTCGGATAGCAGCTCTTATGGCTTTAATGGGTAAAATTAAAAAAAAATGAGATACACATTTCTTGATATTTTTCTTTTAATTTATGATCATTGTATTGTTTCATTAACTAAAAAAAATATATATAGCCACTTCTGAATATTATGATCCATCGGAAAGTGCCAGTCGAATTGTACCTAGTATTTCTCAATTATTAATTGATAAAGAAAAGTAAGTTTTGTATAGATTGGATTGGGAAAAAAAAAGAAAAAGAGAAAAAACATAATAACAATGATACATATTATATAGAACTGTTCGAGTACAAGCTTTCAAAGCAATTCATGTATTTATTACCCGTTTACAAGAACATGCAGATACAATGGTAAGATAACATATATACATCGAGGAATAGGTTCCTTTTTTTTTATTTACCTAAAACAATTACGAACGAAACAACTAAACTAATAAAATTATTCTTTTATGTAGCCTGAAACTGCATTAGAACCTATAACAGCAACAAGTTCACCTACATCAAATACAGAAGCTAATGTACAAGCAGCTGGTGTTTCCATGGCTGGTGTATTTGGTGAAGCAACAAAAGGATTGG
This sequence comes from Circinella minor, assembly GCA_016758965.1. Classification (NCBI taxonomy): domain Eukaryota; kingdom Fungi; phylum Mucoromycota; class Mucoromycetes; order Mucorales; family Lichtheimiaceae; genus Circinella; species Circinella minor. The sequence continues at coordinate 16,857 of JAEPRB010000338.1, forward strand.
CAGGCTGGGCCGTGTCATCTCTCAATGCTCGTGTAAGTTTAATCTACTCTTGCTTTACTGTGGAGGAGAGCAAAAATGAATCATTTTCTTATCATAATTTTTTGTACTTTATAGCTTGCTACACCGAGTGGAGAAATTAATAATCCATCTGATCTCACTAGTAATAATAATAATAATCAAGAAGAAGAACGATCTTTATCAGCACCTATTTCTGATTCAACACAACAAGGAGGATCAAGTCGTTTAAATCTTGCACCTTTGGAGATGAATGATACCAACGGTTGGGATAATGGAAATAATGATTTGATTGGATTTGAAGAAAATGATGGATGGGGTAAAAAAAAAAATAGTGTAGTACAACACTACATATCTAATTTTTGTCTTTTTTTTTATGTTGTTATCTATTTTCTTTTTTTTTATTAACGGATAAGATATATCTATCTAATTTCTGTATATTTAGAACCATTTGAGACACCAGTACAATCTGAACCGGAACCGATTACAGCTATTTTACCTTCTTCAACAAATAATTCACGTGCAGCTATATCAACATTTGGTGGATCGTCGTCACCAGCAACCTCACCAGCCACATCAGCAGTATCTAAACCTATTTCTAAAGCACCTATGAAATTAGCACCATCCAAACCTAAACAATTAGGTAAAAAGAAAAAAAAAAGGTTTATAATGATAGATAAGTTATGTGTAACCTAACTATATAAAATAAATGTATATGATAAAATAGACGTATCAACATTTGTATCAGAAGAATCTAATAATAATAATAATAATAATACACCAACAATATCAAAAGAAGAAAAACGAGCTGAAATGGAAAGAAGAAGAGAAGAAAGACGTCAGGTAAATTATACAAATTAAGGTTTTTAAGGAGGGGGGGAAAAAGAGATAAGATATTTAAACTAATTTTTTTTTCTTTATCTTTTATAATAAATAGCGTATGGCAGAATTGCGGGAAAAGAAAAAAGGTGGCATTGGTGCCAAAAAAATTTAATCTTTCATTATTACTAATAATATGAACAACGCTTATCTCCTTTAAAACTTCTTATCGTTTTTATATTTCTCCATTTCCCCCCCCCCTCTCCCTTCCTTATTAATAACCAATAATATATAAAAAAAAATATATACAAAAAGTTTTGGTATAATCTTTTATTTAATTATTTTGTACAACAATTTACCAAAAAAAAAAAAAAAAAAAGAGAGAGAGAGAAAAAGAATTACAAAAAGTGAGATAATAATAGTGGGGGAGGGGAGTTTTGGAGGAGAAGAAGAAGAAAAAAATATACATGTATAAACTTTTTATTATTACTACTCGACTTGCGAAATATTAGAAGATGATGATGATTGTTGTTGTTGTTGTTGTTCTATAGATCGAGCACTATTTCGTAATGATATTCTACGATGTTCTTGAGATGTCAAATAACCAGTTGTTGTATCAAACCAATGTTGAGTTCCAAATTTACGTGTTAATTCAGTCACCAACATGGATTCACCTTCTTTTCCACGTTTAGCTAAAGGTTCACTATACCATTTAATTGTGTGATCCCATCTGCCTTCACCTAATCCATTAATAAAATCTTCCCATTCATTATTGGTAAACGTTAAATGCAACTTGGATCCACTAAGTTCTTTGGTCATTAATAAAACACCTTGTCCAACTACTTTGGTTAATTGCATCATTCTTTCTCCAACAACAATATTTCGTCGGAATGCAGCCCAATTGGTTTCAGTTAATAAAGGTTCAATCCATCCACGATAAGCTTTCATATTAGCATTTCGTTCTCGATCACGTTCGCTTGCTGTCATGGTCATTGTTGTCGTCATAGTAGTAGTAGTAGTAGTAGTAGTAGTAGTAGTAGTTATCGTACTTAGACTTGTTGTTGATCCAGTTGCAGATGTATTTAAATTATTATTATTATCATTTTGTTGTCCATTTTGTTGCTCCTGTTGTTCTTCATTGATTTTGACCACTTCATTAGGATACAAAGTAGCAAAATGAGATTGAAATTGATCAAATGCCAAATATAACCGGAAATAATCGGCATTATAATAGATACCATTTTGGTTCATACCATTATCCAGATGAGGTTTCATATTAGAATGAATCGTTAAAATACGTAGTGCAGGTTCCAATAAATCAGCAGCTTCTTCAGCTGTACGATTAGGATTAGCAGTAACATTGGGTGCTTGTTCAATAGCTAAACAAAAATCATTTGGAAGTCGTTGTGCTTTTTGTTCTAAATCAGATAAAGTGATACTTCGCATTCGACTAATAATTTCATCACCTATTTATTATTATTATATATATATATATATAAATGTTTTTGTGTACCAATAAAAAAATATATTTAGTCTAAATCTGTTTAGAAAAAAAAATCCCTTTGTTCCACTCTCCGCAATATTTTTTTTCTACTACTATTGCACACACATACACAAATACACAAAAGACATGTATACATAGGGTACACAACACACGCGCATATTTTTCACCCTTTTTTTTTCCCACACCCAATTCCCCACATTTACATAATGTATGAAATAAATAATAGTAAAACTTACGTCTTTGCTCAAATTCACCATGACGATGAGGTACTTTAGGTTTTTTTGTAATAGGTGCAGGTAATGTAGCCAATTCATATGGAAAATTAAAATCAGGTACTTGTCTTTTCCGTTTTCGCATCAAAGAGGCTTGTGTTAATACACCTTGTTCTGCATAACGTTGTAATAATGCTGGTTCTCGAGCAATTTGTCCATCTTGATAATAAAATCCACGTTGTTTAGGTTCTACTAATACTTCACTTGCATTTCTTGTTAAAGCGTTACTTAGTAACGTATGTAAATAAGGATATTTTTGAAGTGGATCTTCTTGTTGTTGTGATGGTTGTGCTTGATGAAGTGGGAAATGATGATGCTGTGGTGGTGGTGGATGAGCTGATTGATGATGTGGCAGTGGTTGTTGTGGAAGTGGTTGTTGTTGTGAAGAAGAAGAAGAAGGTTGAGATGGCGGCGTTGGGAATTGGGTATAGGATCGGAATGAATCAGTTGAGGTATTATTATTTTCTGGTGGAGGTGCATCCACACCATTATTTGATAAAAGACGTGATAATGAAGAGGTAGAGGTAGACCATTGATCATCTTCTTCTTGATACGGGGTATTATTAGTATCATTCGTTGATGCCATATTGTTTGTAATAGATGTGTTTGTTGTTGTTGCTGTTATTGTTGAATCATTAGCAGTACCATGACTTGTAGTAGTAGTATTATCATGATTATTCCCACTACAACAAGAATAAGTTCCTTGTGGTAATATGACAGTACCCAATTGATGATTATCGTCACGAAATAAAATTCTATCGTCATGAATAGTTTTACTAAACTTGACATGATCACCTAATGCATATGTCATACAAAATAAAAGTTTGGCAACTCGATTTGTATCCGGTTTCTTGCGTAAGATTTGTTTGACAATGCGAAACAAATCTAAAAGGTCGTCGTCTGTTAAAATGTCTTCTGCCTGTGCATTGTAGAAATGACCCAACACATTCGCTTGTAATAAACATTGATCATTATTATTATTATTATTGTTATTATTATTGGTTAAAGGAATAGCGGCTGTATTAGTAGTAGTAGAAGAAGGAGCCCTTGGCTCATGGGTTGTTTCTGAATGTAACGTGTTCATGAGAAGAAGAAGAAGAAAAAAAAAAAAGAAGAAAAAAAAAAAAAAAAAAAAAAAAAAAAAAAAAAAAAAAAAAAAAAAAAAAAAAAAAAAAAAAAAAAAAAAAAAAAAAGTAAAAAATGTGAAGTCCCTGAGTCCTAAAAAGTAATCGACAATTTGTTATCTTCTCCGGATTCTCGAACTTTTTTTTTAACAGCCGCTTATATGTTAATTAAGTGATACGAAAAAATGATAACCACTTGGACAAAGATTACAAAAAGAGAAAGAGAGAAAAAAAAAAGATAGATTACAACATTATACATACTATTTACGATCAGAATTTCCTTTTTACTTTTGTTTCACACACACACACACACACGAAAAGAAAAGACACTACTCTTTTGGTCACACATAAATTGAAAGTTTAAAAGGGAAACATACACACAAAATGGGCACATTGATAATATATACCCTCAAATTGATGTTCAAAGTAAAAAGACAATCTATACCATAAAAGAAAAAATTATCAATTGGAGGAACAAGTTAAAACTTTCCGAATATTTACAAGATTATTCCAAATTTTTAAACAGACCCCCGGTTTCTTTTTTCCAAGTAATAAAACGGCTTATATGCTTTTGGCGTGATGCATTAGAGAATTTCATGTATATTTATATAAATACATTACAACAAATTTGAAAAAAAAAAAAAAGTATAAGCCCCTTTCACTTGAAAAGATGAATCTGCTTAAAATTAGGAAAAAATGCTGGTTTATTAATGGCTTGGATTTTCTGTCCTTGGGAATGCTGAGCAAGAAAAAAAAACAGAACTAACTTGTATTAGACTGTTATTTGTATTATTGTACTATGCTTAAAAGTTGTCAATTATATTTTATATTCACAAACAAATGTTTTATCGTTTATTGAGTTAAAAAATTAATCAAATGAACATGATATTTGAATAGACATAGTTACTTTGATTTAAATTATTCTTTTGACAATTTTGATATCGGGACCAGGATAAATGAAAATGAGTTGTCAAAATCATGCATATTGATAAGGGAAGAGACCGTATCTGTTTCCGCACCTATAGATATATACACATATACTATCGTTCAAGTACCGAATTGGAACAAACCCCCTCTCTATCGATACTTTGAATACAGTTAATACACATATCATTTATAAATTTTAACTACGTATAGACTAATAAAAAGTATAGTATTCACTAACATAGGCATATATTTATACGTACGATGTTTTGTATTTGTAAAAAAAAAATAGGCAATGAACAGTTAAAAAAAAAGAAAAAACGTAATGAAAATATTGGTTGTTTATAAACCATTTTCTCTGAACACACAGTACAGTTATTCGAAACAGGTCATACAAGCATTCAACTCAGTGTAACAAAAAAAAAAGACTTTGTAAATCGTCAAAGTTATTTCTTGGGTTGAAGTAAAACATTTTTTTTTTTTTTGTGTAGGATATACAGGTGAACACAAGGATAAAGACTTCTAGGATCAAATTTTGCAAGACTCAGATTGGGTGTAACAATAGTATAGTCAAATCAATAGGAAAAAAGCTTGATATGTATATGATGTAGATAAGATACTCTCTATTCAATAGTATTAGTATGTGACATTTTAATATGTAATCTATATATCACACACATTTTCTCTAGTAAATTGACAATCAAACGGATTTTCTGGTCATTTTTATGATAATAAATAACTGGGTTATCTTACTTACTGACAAATAGAAGATTCTTTTAACCTATTTTCAAGATCGAAAAAAAAATTATGTTTGGTGAGTAGATGATGACATTAAAAAAGGCCTAAAATAATGAGTCTTTTTTTTTTTTTTGGATAGGCCATCAACAGTAATTGATGTGGATGCGACTATACAGAAGAAATAGTATATATATGATGAACGTAGTCTAAAAGAAGTATTTCTCTTTTTTTTTGTATATATCTTTAAATTCAAAATAGATACAACTGTTAAATAACTATAAGTATTAAACAACTCATCTTACATGATTCGATTTCGAGTGGCTGTGGTATAGATAAAGATGATTTAAACAGTCTTTATTTACGTTCTAAAGCTCTCACATCAATTATTTTTGATACAGTTTTCTAATCCTAAACTTTAAAAGTATTTATATATAATTCTTGCATATTACATTTACAATAGTAATTTATGACATACATAAAAAATCTTTTACTCTGTCTATTTTGTAAATATTTTTTAATATGAAACAATAATAATCATCATTACTCCTCTCCCCCTTTCTCCTCCACCTCTCAACACGCCTCTTCTTCATACCTTTTTTTGGATAATAATTTTTGCTTTGGAAGATTTTATTGTCGGTAAATAAATTTACCATACACTTATATGAGCATGATTTTGAGTAAAATAACGTGTCTTTTTTGACTCGATCGTTTTTGAAAAAATAATAATAATAATGAGTCAACAAGCACAAAATAATTTTCATAATTCCCTTCGTGGATTTAACCTGGCAAGATCATCATCACCTCATATATCATTACCAACTGATACTCCTCCAACCAATCATAATAATCCTTTTGCTTCAATTCGTGATTCAGCTTCAAACGTGTTTTCAAATGTTTCAAATAGTGTTCAAGGTTATCTTCCAGTAAATTTATCAGGTGAAGAAGAAGAAGAACCTTGGTATCAAATGTCTCGTGTAGAGGTAATTAAGAATAATAAATTAGGCTCATGAGGGAGGGTTTTCTCAATTTATATTGTTAATCATTATTTTGATAATATTTATGTATATAGAGAGTTATGGCTTTTGCCCTTTGTGTTGCTCTTGGTGTAGCATGCTTTTTCTTAGTAAGTGACAAAAATAAAAATAGTGTCTTGTGATTGTACTTATATGTATGGTGAAAAAGGATCGTTAGCTAATATAATATATCTTTTTTAGGCATTCTTTTTATTCTTACCTATTGTTCCTTTAAGTCCTGGAAAATTCGCTGCAACATTTACATGTAAGCATATATATAAAAACGAATATATATTTTTATGGGATAAACTAATAATATATAATAGTGGCTAGTATATTGATTTTAGTTAGTATTGCTATGTTACGTGGACCTATGGCACATTTAAAACATATGATATCAATGGAACGTTTACCTTTTACTCTTTCTTATTGTGGAACAATGGCATTAACATTATATTTCTCACTTGGTGTATGTAATCATTTAATAAAATTAGACAGGATAAAGTATATATAACCTATATATTAACATTTGATTATTTAGGCACGAAATTATATTCTTACAATTATATTTGCTATTTTACAATTAATTGCTTTAGTATGGTATGGTATATATATATATATATACAAGATGTTTATGATAAGGGTTGATTGGATTATATAATAGTAATGGGGTTTATTAAAATAAACGTTATTTGGGGATGTTCTTTATAATGAATTTATAGGTATTTTGGATCATATATTCCTGGAGGTGTTTCTACTTTAAGATATGGTTCTGCTTATGTAGGTCGACAAGCTGCATCATTACTTCCACTCTAAGTTTAATTACTACATATATAATGGTATATATACCATCTACATTATTAATCCCTTCTCATTCCTACCATCACATCATTTATCCATTTGTTATTTATTATTCTCTTTTACTTTCGCTAAATAAACTCACGTACTATTTTCTTTATATGTGTATTAACAAAGAAAAAAAAAAGAAGAGTTATGTACAAATTTCTAGTTGGTGCATAATCATTTATTCAGGCTAATATGATTTGATTACTGTAAAGAGGTTCCCCCCATACTTGTGGTACCAGTTTACTGTATAATATATAAAAATAGAATTACTTTTTTCTTTTATCTCTTTTCCTTTTTTACCGAAACTTTGATACTTTATATTATTTTATATCTTTATTATGTTTGCTGGTCACTTTGGTATTATATATATCTTCCAATACTGGTTTCCTGATACTTCAATCTATGTTTTAAGCTTTGGTGTCGTTTTTATTGACATTATTCATAGCATCTTGGCATACTATAGCATTGAAACATTTACAAGAAATACGAATGCCGGATTTGTAGGTGTTGATGTACATTGTGATTATAGTCATAGCTTATTAGCACAATTGTTAATTTCCTTTATTTATGGAGTTTTTACAAGAACCAAAACAAAAAAGAAGAGTATAATACCAGGTTTTGTTGCTTCCTTTTCACATTTTATTCTTGATTGGCTCGTGCATAATTCCGATTTAACCCTTGGTCCTCCGCCATTTTTGAATGATTATATTGTAGGTGGCACTGGATTATGGGCAGCTTATCCTGAAACAACTTTTTATTTTGAAGGGTTACTTTGCATTTTTTGTGTTGTATTGTATTCCAATCGGAATAGTAATAAAGGAAGAAGTTTTTTAGTTATTGTTCTTCTTATTACTATGCATGTTCAATTTCGATTGATGTCCCCTTCTCTTTTGGATTATATATTTGCGATAGATGATTTGGTGAAACGACATCACATAGTGGGTGTCATGTTTTTTTTATCTTTTGTTATTCCCGCTTTATTATTTGGATTTTTATTAAACCAAAATAATCATCTTGAAAAAAAAACATAAACCTTTAAAAACTACGTAATTAGTGAAATTTAAACATAATAAAATTGTTTTAAATTATTCAAATAACTTTGTGTTTCTTTTTATGAGTTACAAAAAAGTTTTTTTATATTCTTTGTTGCTTTGTAGTATAACAGATAATATGTTGAGTCGTGAAAAAAGATATATAAGAATCTTAATAGATATTTTTAATATTATATTTTATATAGTTATAGCATAATAGTTAGTAATAAATATTATTACATATTAAGAAATAAGCAGCGATTCTTCATCAAGATATAATTTAATATATCACAAAGTTAATAGGGTTTCTACTTTTTTTTTTAACTCTTAAGTCGTAAATTATATGTAAATTTTGGTGGGGAAAAAATGGAAAAGATAAACACAATCAAACTAGGATCATTTTGGTCCCAAAATAAGTGGGACCTAAAAAAAAAATTATGTTACTGAGACCATCTGCAGCGGTGGTTGTTACAGTCGTTGTGATGTTACATTTAACAACTTGTTTAACACTCAACTCCTGCAGCAGTAGTTGTTACGATGTTGTTAATCATAAAAGTTGTTTGTCAAATTTTCCTTCCACTTTCTTCAATTTTAATTGTATTTTATATTTTAAAAATGAGCAACGCCACTACTACTACTAATACCAATACTCGATCTGCAACTCCTGCCATGGACAATGGATGCAAGAAAAAAGGTCCTGATTTCGATAAGGGAATTGCTACGGACACCCAACTCTATTTTTAATTTTGAATTTGTTACACTGTATGACAAACAAAAATATAATTATAGAAGTTAAGTGGTAATAGATAAACAGTAAAATTGAGAGAAATAAAAGATTTATTTTTTAAGTGGTTTATCAAGATAAAATGTTTATTAATAACTATAAGATAAGATAGCCTGTAGATGCGGGTTAATTGAAATTTCTACAAAAGAAATAATGTGCTATATGTATATAAGTTTGAAAAAAAATTGAAAAGAGTTATTATTATATAGACAAGAGCCAAAGTAGAAAAAGAGTGCGTAAGTGAAATAAGAAAATGAAAAATAACACCATGGGAAATTTTTGGCACATTTGGTACATTTGGCACATTTAGCACATCCAAAGTTTCCAAATAAAGGTTTTATTGGCATATTTGGCACATTTAGCTGCTCACAAGGTGCGAATTAATTTTTTGAAAATTTGAGCATTACTTTATATGGTATATGGGAGATACCTAATTAGGTATCTGGGTGGCTTAAAAATAGGGCGGTTTGGGCCTCATTTTTCCCTTTCTACTTACTTAATATGGTAATGCTAAAATATCTCATATCCATCCATCATGCTTCTTGTCTATCGCCAATACATCACATCTTGGTAGTTGACTATCCTCTTCTTTTTTCTATTTGAAGATTGCTGCTGCTGTGTTGTTGCTAACTTATAACTGCAAAACCTTCATTATATTCAACTTCGAAGAAAAATGAAATCTGATTACTGTTTATATTGTTGCTGCTGTTGCTGTTCATTATTTTATGAAGAATTAATAAAGGTTGAGGGATGTTTGATTGTCTTTCAGGTAGTTTAAGAGACACTCAACTCAGCTTACGTACACATCATATCATATACCAAAATAGATATATCCTATTTAGGTAACTCGATTTTTTTGTGAATTAATTCGCACCTTGTGAGCAGCTTTTGGCACAAAAGATCTGATAAAAAAGGAAAAGGAATCAAAAAAAAAATCGTAAAGTTGAAAGGGAACAGTGAGAAGATTTTGAGGGTGTCGAGTCTACTTTGGGACATTTGGCACATCTGACACATTTGGTACAAAAACTTGATAAAAAAGGAAAAAAACAATAGTAACGGAAGAGGGTACAGGGTGGAGTCTAAATACAGGATTTTGCTTTCGATCACGCCCACGAACAGAAATTTTTCATCTACGAGCTTTTTTTTTTCATGCCCGGCCTTTGAATTTTAGCCAAAGAGCAGGGAATTTTCGACTACGAACTCGCTATTTTCGCGAGTGAGACTCTAATTTTTCAAGAGCGGGCTTAGAAAATTCGCTTGTGGTTTTTTATTTTTCATGTAAGAGCTTAATAATTTCGTGAACGAACTCTTTCACTATCACTCATAAAATTATTTTGAGTTCGTTCATGAAATTATTAAGCTCTTACATGAAAAATAAAAAACCACAAGCGAATTTTCTAAGCCCGCTCTTGAAAAATTAGAGTCTCACTCGCGAAAATAGCGAGTTCGTAGTCGAAAATTCCCTGCTCTTTGGCTAAAATTCAAAGGCCGGGCATGAAAAAAAAAAGCTCGTAGATGAAAAATTTCTGTTTGTGGGCGTGATTGAAAGCAAAATCCTGTACTGTTGATATCCCTGAGCTGAATATCACCTGGGATCATTTCAGGAAAAACTAAGTAATAGTAGCCATCAAGCAATAAGGATTTAAGCAATCCAGTATTGGTCTTTATGTTATTAGCATGTGTTATGTAAAGCTTGTCCGAAGTACTTGTATTTCTACTTATCCGAAAACAAAATGGGACGCCCTTTTTTGTTTGTCGCGAGCCATATTCTGTCATCCTAATGTTGCCATAAACTTTCAGCAAGCAAAGGGGATGCTCAATGCCTAAAATTATAAAAAAGGTAAATTTTTTATTTATATATGTGTATGTATTGCATTTAGTTTTATGAAATCGTACCATCATAAGCATGTGTGAAGAATAGTAATATGTCTCCAAAAAACATTCCTGAACCAGATGTAGTTGGCAGTATCAACTTGACTAATGTGTCAAGTTTCTAGGCGGTACTTGGGTATTCTTGGCAATGGAATATGATATCACCCTTGATGAATTGTTTTCCAAGACGAATGTTGTTGTCCAGAATACTGTCAAGTACTCGGTTATCTCGAAACTGGAAATTCCAATAATTTGTCAGGTATTTAATAAGGTGATATTTCTCGTTATAATTGGTGACACTTCCTGCATGATGATTCCATAAAATCATTTCTTCATATTCGTCATCTTCATCAGGTATGATATATTGATTTGATGGGAGCTCTCCTATTGGGTCATCGCTCTTATACACGCGCTCAAAGTTACGCATGATCAGTTGACGTTTGATTATCTTGGCAGCATTGGCTCTAGGTCAGACATGAAGTTTTATATGCCATTTAAAAAATCCTATATTGTGCAAATAGATAGTAAGTATATATTCAATAGTGTAGCAATGGGGTATTAAGTAATAATATACTAACCAATTGCACGCTCTGCAGATCGTGTACTGTAACCACGCAAGGGGCCAATCTTTTCAATAATGTCATAGAAGTGACGAAGTAAGTGAAAATTCACTGTATATAAATTGCGATCCATTTTATTATTTATATGTAGGTGCCAGGCATGCAAGTGTCTAAATATAATCAAATCATGGATTAATTTTTATTGAAGTTAAATAACAAGATAGAAAAATTACACTTACTTTTTTATATTGGAGTGATCTTCTCTGTCAATTTCCCATTGTAGAGACAAGGTACATCCTATTACAAGGGACATTAAAGCTTGGACCCGATAGGAATCTCGACCATATTCTTCTACTAGCTGCTCGAACACAAGTGTTGGGACTATTAGCTGAAGGAACATGATCAAATCTACAGAACGCATAAGGCCTGCCTTTTTTGAAATGTCTATCAATGAAATAAGTATGTTAATAAAAGTTGATAAATTATTTTATCACACAGGTATATATAAAGAAAGTAAATGTACACATACCTCTGAATGCTCCTTCAAATATTCTAGATGGTAGTGTTGATCCTAAATCAACAATCGCCCTACCTATATCTGAACATGGTCCACAGCGAAGTTTGATGGTGGAGTTCACATTAGTTGGAAAATTGCCGGTGATCATGTCCCACAGCTTTCTTGTCACATTAGCTTCAATACAGTGCATTTCGTCCAACCCAAAAAAGCTGTAACCATGGAATGCCTTTAATTGGCTGTGAGATATAGTGAATAGAATATATAAATAAAGTAAGTGGTTAAATAGAATAAAGTAGAATAGAATTTAAATAGAAAACAAGAATAAATATTGTGAGAATCTTATATGTCTTTTATTACGGATTGATTATAAAAGATATTGATAAAAAGAATGAATGATAATTATTATTTCTAATTTGATGTGAGTATTTATATATGTTTCTATTTTATATTTCCTATCCTTTGAGGATAGATATTATTGTATATTATTATATGGATAAATAAACATCTTTATGTTTGATGATCTTCTTTATGATGTGTATGATTTATGAGTATTATTATATATACGATTTGTTATGATTATTATTTATACGGTGATCATTATTTGTAAAGCGACCGATGTATGTTTATTATAAGCTTTGCTTGTCAGTTTATATTATAATTATATTAGGATTATTATGATTTGGTAGTTATGCGGTGCACATATACTACAGGCTGAACAGAGTTGCCTTTTTGATACCAAAGTCCTATTTCAATGCAAGCAAAAAAGATCAGTAATGAAAAAGGTTTATTATTCGTTAATGTTATTCAAACTTACTGACATTCCTCGTACAAATTCATTATCTGTTCTTGGATCGGACATGGTTTCTATTCCAGGGTAGTAACAACCACGTCCTTTACCAGCGGGACTAATTTCAGATGTTGTTTTTATGCGACATTGCCTACATCCATATTCGGAATTATTCCCAGTATGGTGCGCAATTTCCTAGCATCCTATCAAGTCCCCTGAAGCTAAGAGTAAATGCACCTTCATATGAATTGGGCCACCTTCGCAATGTATATTCATGCCAGCATTCTCAAGAACAAAAAGCTCTCTCAAAAGTGGTGTGAGGAAACTATATATGTTATCTGTATGATCAGTAGGAATGATGGACACTTGCATCATGTGCTTCGTCTTGTGTTTCCACAATAGTGGTAGTATTCTATAGGCAATGCAATTTGCCAAAAACTTTCTTACCTTGTTAATATTCTGCAATAGCTTTAATTGCATCATTTTCTGATTTATAATCTCATTTATGAGATCAAAATGTAACCCACCTTCATTATTGGGTTCATTGGATTCTGTGAATTTCAAGGGAGGTATAAATTCGGGATCGTAGGCTTGAAATAGAGTATTACCATTATGTTGCACTGTTAATTCAGGAACAACTTTGTTTTTTTCTTGGTTCCAAATTTGTGGCTAGGAATATTGTTCTTGTTTATTTTGATTTCATCCAATGAATTGTTCTGGGTAGTCAATTTCACTTACTTTATTGAGTGATTCGGACTGAGAGTTATTGTCCAAATAAATTGAAGTGGAAGTAGAATGATTCATAATGAATAAATAAATAGCGAATTTTGAAGTAATATGTTTTTTTCAGATAAAAGCCCTTTTATATGATTTTTGATTAACTCCGGCCCTTTGCTGTTTGTATTATATGAATTTTATATGTAGTTCCAATGGTATCTGGAAGAGTTTCAATGGTATCTGGAAGAGTTCCAGATTTCCCCTTAAGTGTGATAATACATGTTTCTTTACCACTAGATAAGCTTTCAATAAAACCACTGTTTTATTCTTCTAAAACAGCTAAAGTGGCAGAAGGTGAGTTGGGACGAGGTGGAGGATCTTGTTTGTAAGGTGATTCGTTATTGTTATTATTTTGATATCTGTTTGCTCCTGGTCTGTTCTCTCTATTCCTACGATTATATTGATTATCGTTTCTGTTGTATTGGTTTTCATTCCTGTTATATTGGTTTTCAGTTCCTTTATTGTATTGGTCAAAATTGCCTCTGTTGTTATTATATTGTTGGTAAGAGTTATTTCGGTATTGATTGTTACGATAATTATTATTATAACAGTATTGATTTCTGTTATTATTGTGATCATTATATGAATTTGTGGGTTGTGACAATTTTTTTGTTTCTTCTTGAATTAACCTTCGCAACATTCTTTCTAAACTATAGTTGGGATTACCATGCGAATCGTTGGGTGGATTTTCTGATTCATGTTGAAATAATTTAAGATTTTGCGTTTGTTTAGTTATTGCATTTATAGATGGAGAGTTAGAGCCGGATTCATGATCTAGTCTGGGAGGATGGAAAGCGCGTGATCGAGCCTTCTTAATAGTTTCTCTTGATGGGTCACTTCTATTCATCCATGCAGTAGGGATTCTATCGTCGGCTTTTTGTGGAATAAAGGGGTTATCTTGAGGATATAAGGTAGTACTATGTTGTCCTCTCCAGTATCCATAAGCGAATTGTTTGTAATCGGCAAATGATGTTGCCCCCATCATGTAACAATGTTTCTTTATACGTGGTAATAAACCTGATTTAAATTTTGCTTCAATTAAGGCTTCGCCTTCGTTACCAGTTAATTCTGCCAAATCAGCAGCTTGTTGAATTCGTCCCAAATACATTCTTGGAGGTTTATCTTCCCCTTGTATCAATTGGTCGAAAGCATCTTTATAATATTCAATGACATCTTCGGTCACATATTCTTTTTCCAGAAGTTTAATTAATTCATCGTATTTCATTCCAATAGAAAGTGTGCTACAGATCTTTCCTTGTAAAAAAATATGAGCATACTTTTTAACTTGAGCATTAAGAATGCTAGCTTGTCGTGCTGCATTTTTAATATTGGTAATTGCAAAATATGATTCAAGAATATCTTTGAAATGACGGAAATCTTCACCCTTATAACCGCAGAAATCAATCAACTTAGGCTTATAGTTAAATGAGTCAGTGCCATGTGCCAACACAGGTGGATGTGAGCCCGAGTCTGATTCTGGGGAAGGAGTGTATCTCGAGTCTGTGATAGTCATTTTTGTTTGTTAAAATTAAAATAAGTTCTTAGGAGTTCGATAAAGTTTTTATATTTGAGAAGTTATAATATCATTAATTAATAAAAAAATAAAAAGTGTAAATAGGACTTTAGATAAGCGATCTTATAGTTGAAGATTGAACTTGATGTGTTCTTTTATACTTCCAAAAGAGAGATCCCCTATAGTGAGCACTAAATGTTACGTCCCATTCGGATCGTAATTAATAAAATAAAAAGAAAATATAAGAAATTCCGAGTAAAAGACTCAAGGAATAAGGAAGGTTATATCAATAACTTAATCAATAAAAAGAAAGATAAATAAAAGGGTGGTTTTTATAACCAGCAAATTCAACTGATCAAATAGTCGGGAAAAGAGTTTATTTCAATAAAAATGAAAGAGAGTGAACTAGTTGTTATTTTGTGTGAAAGGAAGAAACTATCCTTTTTATACTAATTATTTGACTATCTAACTCCTTAATTCGAATCTTATTTCAGGTGGAATTAAATCCAATTTCAGGTAAAATCGAATCCAGCTCCAGGTACGTATAGTTAATTCTTATTAGATAAAGATGAAAATTATTATTGGCTGAAAAACTTCTTGTATTTATTTAAATAAAAATATTTGTAATGCTGTGAAAATATTGAGATAAGACTGATGGTACTGATTGTAAAAATAATAATAATGATAAAAAAAAATAGAGGGGGGAAAACCCAAAAGGAGGGGTAACAATAGACTGGTCCTATCTATAGTGAACTTTTAACCAGGTTAATAAATGATACAGTAGAAAAAGAGGTTAATTTTTTATTTTTCCAGTCCAGCAGCCCTTTTATACTGCTGAACTAGCTTGTACAACCCATGTTACCATGAGTTCGCTTTTACCGAAGTCTGCCTGTTACAGTATTTTGCTTTTGAAAGTGGCGATGAAGTGAAAATTTTTCGGTAATAAAAAAAAAAAAATAGGTTATGAAGAAAAGGTTTTTCGGTCATGAAAAAGTTGCTTTTTAGTTATGAAACAAAAGGTTTTTCGATCATGAAAAAGCTGGTTTTCAGTTATGAGACAAAAAGTTTTTCAATTATGATAAATAAGGTTTTTCAATTATGAAAGGTTAAATTTTTCAATAATAAAGGCAAAGTTTTTAGGTTATGAAAGATAAGGCTTTTCAGTTATGAAAAATAAGATTTTTCAACTATAAGAAAAGAGACCTTCATTAATGGAGCGCGGAAATTTTCATAAAGAATAAAATAATTTTTGAAATATGAACCATAGAGTTTTTCGACCATGAGTGCATTGATTTTACAATTTTGAAGAGCAGAATTTTTCGTTTGTGAGAGGCCTTGTTTTTCAATGATGAGTAAACTTTATTTTCATATATGATTAGTTTATTATATGTATTTGAATAAACATTTTATTTCTATGGAAATAACACAATTATTCATCAACAAACAAGAAGGTTACCTATACTTGAAGCATATTGAATTATACAAATTTAAAATTACGGTTTTTTTTTAAAATTAATTACTATCTTTAACTTTTTTATTTGTTGTTTATTACTTATTTTTATTATTGAACAGTCTGAAAATGATCTTTTACATTTATTCATTCTCCCTCTCAAGCTTTTTATCTTATTTTTTTTTTCTTTTTTGACAAGAAGTATAATTTTGCAACCCCATTTTTAAACATGAACAATATTAACAAACGTGATCGCTCTATGTCCCCTACAAACTCATCCACTAACCAATCATCTGCAGTACAAAAACGTCATCGTACAGTGCAAGAAATGGGAGAAAGAGTTCTATCTACAAACGTCCCAGGACTTGAGCGCACGTTGAGTAATTTAAGCATGGAAGGTGAATATTCGGATACTGAAGGTAATTTTGAATAACATCGTTATTTCCAATAAATCATGCAAAAAAAATTAGTATAGCGATTATATGTATACCTGAGAAGGCTGATAAAATTTGCCATTCACGGCAATCAGTTGAAGAGTTCTATTCATATTTTTGTCTGACTTTATGCATATTTATTATTATGGGTTGTCTATATATAGATTATGTGAATGAAGAAGATACTATAATGGTAGAAGCACGCCAAAGAAAGAAAAGAGGGCAATATTAAGAAACAGATTTAGGAAAAGTCAGACAAGCAATGAAAGAGGTCGCATATGGAAAATCAAAGAGGAAAGCTGCTAGTGATAATGAAATACCATATAGCACTCTTATTAACTATGAACAACGTTATATAAAAACTGGTTCTTTGGAATTACACAGAAGGGGGCCACAGAAAAAGAAAGTGGAAATTAATCTTGCAATGCACAGCTTTTTGCTGAATTATGTGACTCTAATAGTATTTCAACCTACAATGAAATATGGGCTGTTTTCATAAAGAAGTTTGGTGATGAACATATTGCTAAAGAGAGTCTAAAAAAATATGTGAGCAAGCAATTCCGCATCACATTACGATCTTTCAAAACTTTTCCATAAAAACCTGAAGGTGATCCAATCCTGCGCGATGCGGATGAATGCTTGCATTCACTTTATGATCAAGGTGTAGACCCCTTCCAGTGTATCTTTGTTTGCGAAGCAGCATATGCTATTAACTTTAATTGTACATATGTTGATACCAAACAAAAGAATTGGCGACGAACGAAAGCAGAAGCGACTGGGAAACAATACATTTCAAAAATGAAAAAGATAAAACCACTTG
>JAEPRB010000339.1:0-34366 GCA_016758965.1 Circinella minor
CTATAGTTATTTTTCCAGTATATTCTATTACTATAGACTGAGTTTCAATTCGTTAAACCGGTAATTCGCTAAACCGGTGCCAATCCTCACATATATTGGGTACCGGTTTAGCGAATACTTACTGTATTCTGGTGAACCCTCCTAAAAAGTAAAAGAATTAATTCCACCAGGTCCAGACATGTCACACGGGCCATTTCTATGTCCATACTGTAATTATAGTTCGAAACTTTGTGCTGTGTATATTGCACACGATGAAAAAAAAATGAATTTAATACGTTTTGAAAGAAATAACAGTTGTGCCAGATTAGATAGAAATGGCTATGAAAAACATAAAATATGCGGCGATTAAGAAAAGATAATAGTATCAACCAGGATTCGGTTGATGTGATCATTTTCTAAATATCATAATGCCTATTATTTTTGTTCCTTATAACTTATAATGGTTAGCAACAAAAATCGTTTCTATTTAGCAACCAGGCAATTTCAACTGCATGAAAGATTTCGTTTAGTTATATCAGCATATCAGCCAATAAGATAAACTGATATAAATCAAATCTATGTTAAGATGGAAATAGACATCATATTTTAAAAATGAAGCTCTTTTTTAGAATGAGCTTTATAAACTTACTTTACCTTTATAATCATTATATCATTTTAATCTTTCAAGCATTATATTATTTTTATGTTGCACATATACATAAAAAAATTAAACATTGACTGTCTCTATTTACGTTAAAGAACAACTGGGCACACAGACATGCTCACATAACTTTAATATACACACGCCTTTTTTTTTCTTTTTTTCTTTATTTCTCTCTCTCTTTTTTTTTTGCTCTTCTTTTTTTTTTCTTTCTTTCATTTCAACTTTTTAAAAAATAAAAATAAAGAAAAAAACTCCACATGCAACCACCTGCTCCTCCACTTTTACCAATCTATAATAGTAATTATAATAATTACAATAATAATCAATATAACTGTTCTTCTCAACAACACGAGAATATTAACCATTCATCTCAATCACCTCCTACTCCACTTGTTCATACGCCACCACCACCATTACACTTATTAACAACAACACATAATAATAATAATAATAATAATAATAATAATAACCTACCTTTTTCATTATTCGATACTCCTCCACGAGGCAATGATATTAAAATGTCTACAGAATCCACTCGTTCTTCCACTGAACCACCAATGACAGATTATCCCCAAGAGGTAACCTGGTTATTTTTTCGTGATAACCAATGGGTACCGTTCCAAAATGAAAATCATTTTAAAATTGAACAAGCATTTACTATGGGTGGTAAGTCAACCCAAAAAATGATAATAATACACTTTATATATTAAGTTTGTTTGTTTGTTACTTTATTATTATTATTATTGATTCCTATTTGTAATTATATAGGAATTTATGTTGATATTAAAGGTAAGTTTTTTTTTTATTTATTATTATTATTAGTCTTATTTATGATATCAAAAGAGGGACAATATGATTAAAATAAATAAATAGATAGTAACTTTCCTCAGTTGAAAAGCATACGTGTTTTTCCAGCACGGTTTTACCTTTCGTATCTTGGAATGAAGTATAGGCTCAGTTGTGTTATTCAAGGTTGATATTAATCAATTATTATTATTATTATTATTATTATTTTAACTATACTATACCATTATTAGTTCTTTTTTATCTTTCATTTAGATCATTCATTTAATTATTATGCTTTTTACTATTATTTCTCTCATGATGATTGTTCTTTATTATTATTACTTCTTGTTCTATATATATATATATATATATATATATATATTTCTTTTTCTTTTTCATTTCATAGTATCACGGATTCTTTTATTGTACAGTTTATTCCCTTCCTTCCAACTATCTCTTGTAGAGCATTATACTTCCTTTCTCCCTTCAACATACCCCCCCTTTCAACTTTGCGGTTGCTGTTTGTTATTTTGTTTATTTGAAAATGTAATCTCAATCCAATCTGTTTTTTTTAATTGCCTTCTACTGGCATACAGGATAATCCTGTAAATGCATCACTCAGTGCTCGATCAAATACATATTTAGCTTCAAATCCTCCAGCACGTGCTCGTTTGTTATTTTGAAGATATTCCGTTGTTCTAAAATATAAATTTATAATAATGAAATTATGTTAATAATAATGATTCATTCAAGGTATTAAAAATAAATAAATAAAAAAACTTACGGATCATCATAAGTATCTCGTAAATCATAATCAGTTGTATATTGATATTGATATTCAAATGGATCAAAATCTTTAGCTTCTGAATCTTTCATATCTGTATCATTATCCATTGCTGTAGTAATCCATGATGGCATAGATAATCTAGCTGGACTATTACTTTCAGATTGTTGTCGTAATGCAGATGATCTTTTTAGAGTAATAGATTGACGTGTGGCAAGAACTGCTTGTGCTGATTTGTTAGATGTTGCCTATTTTTTTAAGGTTTGTAACACATATAATGTTGTGATGTTAGTATTGCTCTTGATATATATAATATGAAAGGAGGAGGAGGGAATTTACCAATTCTTTAATAATTTCGGCCTTTTCATGTTCTTTTTGTCGCCGTTCTTCTTCTAATAATTGAATATATTCTTCTCGTTTTTGTTCTCGTTGTTGTTTTTCAAGTTCATCTTGATAATTCATATAACGTTGTTCATTGGCCTTTTTTTTTTAAAAAAAAAATGGGGAGTTAGCCACATGGTCAAACCTCATGATTATTTGTTTATGTATGGATTTACCATTCTAGCCTCATTAGCTGCTATACTATCTTTATTTTCCATTTCATAAGCAGTAATTCTTGCTTCTGTCTCTGCGACATCCACTTCATTCATTAAATTAAATGCTAAAAAAAATTATCCTTGATGCTTTAGTTGTCTTATTATTGTGATAACAGAATATACAATTACTTACTTATATCTTCTACTTCTTCTAAATAATCATTATAAAGTCGTATACTTGGAAAATCTTCAGGTCTTTTGTTAAATCTATACAATATTTTTTTTCTTGGATTAGTCCCCCCTCGCTCTCCCTTTTAAAAAGGAAATATTTCTCCTTGAACAAAAACAAACAATCAAATAGAAACTTTACACTTTATTAACTCGTTTTCGTATCCGTACTTCTTTCTCAACTTCAAGATCTTCAAAAATTTGTGACATGAATTGATTTTTACGCAGCACTTGTTGACAAATCGGACATGGTGCTGGTCCTGCACTAAATAATCGATCTATACATGATTCACACCTTAATACATATAAATCACGTCAGTCAATGAGTCTAATCGATTCCCTCCTCCCCAATAAAGGTTATATTCTTTAAAAGTAGAATGCAGGATTTTTCTTTTTCTTTTTCTTTTTCTTTTTACATTTTATGAAAACATGGTGAAACTAAAAGTTTCAAGTTAGGTGTTAGGTATTTGTCACTTTTACAAACAGGACATTGAGCATCCTCTTCCTAAATTATTATTATTAATTAGATCGTTTTATTTTATTTTTAAACAAATATTGAGAAAGGGATATTTTTATTTTTATTTTTTACCTGATATGATACTACAGAAGACCCCGATTTGCCAATCATTAACGTTTGACTACGTAAAGTTCCTGCTCGATTCATTTTTTATTTTGAAGTTTTAAGTTTGGGGCAAAGTATATAAGACAAGAAAGAAAGGATCTAAAAATGGAAAACCATTCAAGCATAACGAAACGATGTCCAAAAAAAATATCAAGGACCGACTTGGTACCAATAGAAATTTTGATTACATAATGTTAGGTAAAAAAAAAAAAAGTAAAGAGGGAAACGGATTCATTTTATATATTATTATTTTAAGGTATTATGTTACAAAAAGAATAAAACAGTAAAACAAAAACAGATTCTATACATAAAATAAAAAAAAAAATATGTCGTTTTTTATATACGCGTGTTTAAATAGGAACTTGGTTACGTATACGTAATGTCGTATTAAGATTATTTTTAACACCAAGATCATATCGGAAATCTCGTCGAACCGCAGCTTCTTTGATTCCTTCAAACGAATTGATTTTATCATGTTGTGCTGCTCCTTTTCTACCATCTGTAACTGCTAATAAATGACGTCGTTCTTTTCTTGTTAATCCTTGTTCCCTTGCATATGCTTCTGCCTCTTCCAACCTTTTGGTTGCACTGACAGTTTCATCATCTTCTTCACGCTATATAAACCCCATCAATATTCAAATAGATGTAAGATTTAAAGTTCACATATATAATTCTCTCATTTTCTTCAACAAGATTAAAAGAAAAAGAAAACCTACGTTTTTACGTAATCGTTGTCTAAAGAATCTAACATTTTGACGATGGCCCATACGTAATCCATTTTCTAATACTAGTTCAGTTTCATCACTTGTTGTTGTAGCTGGTGTAATTTCTTGAAGTGGTTCAAAATTATAATAAGTTAATAAATCTTCTGGGTCTTCACTGTCATCATAAGCCATCTTACAATGACCTTTATCCAACTATATATATATATATATATGTTACAAAAGAAAAAAAAGGTAATAACAATGGTCAATAAAAGAGTTTCCATTTTGAGTCTTGTGAATTATAATATCTTCATAGGATAAGTCGAACATCATGTGAGAAGAATTTTATCGAATGAATAACGAAAAAACCATGCTTTCGGCTTACCATGTGAGCTCTTGCAGCTTGTGCAGTTTTCCATTCTTTACCACGACCATTACAATAAAGACAAAGATGTTCATGATCAATTTTATCAGCCAAATAAGTAATTAAACCTTTTCGATCCTGAAGATATTCTTCATCAGGTAAAAAGAATCCATGATATTTAACCATATGTAAAACATTTTCATCAAAATCGTTGCTAGGAAACGAACAAAATAAACATAATCGTAATGGATCATTATTATTATGAAGTAAATAAGATTTCTTGGCCATCTTATGATCTTCTTCTAGATCGGATAGATCGGATAGATCGGATTGATCAGAAAAGAGTGGAGCAAGTTGTTGCTGTTGTTGTTGCTGTTGTTGACCATAGTTATTATTATTGTTGTTGTTGCTAGGATAGTTACAAGTGCCTAAAATTTCACTTTTAATTTCCATTTCTCTATGTTTCTTGGATTGCATATGATTATGATATCCATTTTCAGAATAATAAGATTTACTATCATTATTATATATAAAAAAAATAACAAAATTAGCAAATAAGAATAATAGCGCTTTCATTTGTATTAATTATTTAAGAAAATCCCACTTACCGACAAACAGCACATTCATAAATTAAACCTTGACGTTCTTCAGCTTCTCTATTTTGTGCTTGCTGCGCTACAAACAATTTTTTTTTTAAAATTTTTGGGTTATTCAATTAGATTATTATGAGTTTTACCCAACAAATAAAAAAGATAAATAAAGTTACCTAAAACTTTTTGTGCAAATTGTTCGGCATTAAGTGGAACAAGATCTGCAATCTTACGTTTAAGATTGTATTTATGCCAACTAATTAATATTTGTTTTTTAGGTGACGGACGACGTTATATTAGTTAGCCGATCAAATATTACTTTTTGGGGGAGAGTGCATGAAGATTACAAAAAAAAAACATTTTTTTAAGTTCGCTTTTTTTTTGGGTCAAGTGAGTGGTTGCCAGGAGAGAAGAGAGGGACTGAGAACTTTTTTTTCCTTACTCTGTTCTACAATGATTACGTTGTCTTTCGCTTGTTGGAAAAGCGATACGACAGGTAATGCAAGTAAATGCAGCACTAATATTTCTAGTTGGCATAGGTGGTTGTCTTTGAAAAGAAGGTGTTGATATTGCTGCGGACATGAGGTCAATAATAAATACTAGAGAGAGAGAAAAAGAGAGAGAGAGAAAGACTGATAAGACAAGACCAGAGAGAGAGACAAGAAGAGAGAGCGGGTGCAAAGATTGGAGAGCGATCACATGTGCTGAGTTTTTTTGTATGTTTGAGTTTTTTTTAACACATTTCACTGATTCTCGTTCTTGAAGGAAAATCTTAAGCCAGGTCTATTATGGTTGAAACCGTATAAAAGAAAGAAAAGAGATGAACCGGTTGTTTTTTCCTTTCTTTTCCCTCTCTTTTTTATTTATTTATTTATTTTTCTACTTTTTTTTTCTTTCACTCACTCTTTCTCTCACTTTATTAAAAAACAAACTTGATTATAATACAAATAATGTCACAACAACCAAAAGGATTTTTTAATCGACGATTCACTGCTCAAGCGGAATCATCACTTCCTATTCTTCATGATACTACAGGAAATGATTTCAAAAAATTAATTGAAAAATCTCGTAATAAAGAAATGATTGCTTCTTCTTCGATAGAAAAACAACAAACAAAACAATCATCATTAAGATCAACAAAAACAACAACATTAAAACCTCATGGATTTGCAGCAGGTGAACCTATTATATTACCATTACCACCTAATTATAAACGACCGACACCTGGTGTATTAGATAAAGTATATGATTGGCTTTTTACATATGAAGATCGATACTTTAATAATGATCGCAATTATTTAAGTCAAGATATATTCCCAGAAAATGATTATCGAAATTCAATTCAAAAGGTATATATTTATAAAATGTGATGTGAAAGGACAAAAAAAGTTAGTAGATAGATTGCTATATAAAAAAAAAGTGTGAGAGAAATAAAAATACTAAACCCATCATCATTCTATATTTTTCAATCCGCATGACAAGACAACGGATCGGAAAAAACTATATTTTTCTTCTTCATGATTTTTATAGAAAAAAAAAACATAAATAAACCCATAAACGTGGTTTAGCTTTCTTTATTCTTGTCCTTTTTCTTGTTATGCTCATGTTATGCTCCTGTTTATAAATATAAATATATATTATTATTATTATTATTATTATCATTCAAATAAAAAAAAAAGTCATCTGTATCATTATTTTTAAGTTATACCTTTTTTTTTATTTGTTTCATTCCTTTTTTATTTGAATGATTATAGAATACATCATTTAACATATGAAATCACATTTTTCTGCTGTTGGTTTTTCTTTTACCGCCATTTGTGTAATTATGCAACAACTGTGAAAATATTCTAATGAGCAACGACATTGGTTGCTTAGCAAATTACATTGGAATGTTGGTAGGACAAAACTTGATTAAAATAAACTTTCATCTATCATCCTTTTTGAACTCTTTTTTGACTCTTTTTTATGGGAGATTAATTGATTTGGTATTACAAACACAAACCCGCTTAAATACTTTGCCTTCATGGAGTTTTGAATTTCTATTTTCTGTTTTGGGATGCATGATGTATGAAATAAATGTGCTTGGTCGGTTGATTCTTTATATTTTTTTCTTACTGGTTACATATTGCTTATACTCATAACATTATGACATATCATTCTAATTGTTTATAATATATTGTCACGTGAATAATAATGATGTAAGAAGGAGTTTTTCTGCATGTAAACAATTAAAGGAACAGTAAAAGATAAAATATATAATTTTTTGACAGTTATATAAAATATGAGTTGTAATGATAAATAATAATTGAACTCCTTCTTTCCTTTCTCTCTCTCTGCGCGCAATACCCCCCCTCAACTCCTCTCTCTCTCTTCTCCTTCTCCGAAAATATATTTATTGCTGATTTATGCAGCTATAAATTCAAATAATAAGAGTCATTACAAAAAGGAAAAGAAAAAACCAGATGAGCGGCTTCCATATTAAGAAAAAATAAAACTGTGTATAGAAAATAAAGGGGGAGGGCAGGAGAAGGTTAAGATAGGGTAGGAGTTCCTTTATATATATTCTGCATAAGTAGATAAAGTTTAGTCATCGTACATTATACATTAGAAAACTAAAATGTTACGTATTGCCGACATATAAATATATCTTTTCGCATGACTTATAATGATATGTATCAATAATAGTTATGCTTACGTATCTGAAGATGTCTTTAATTATAATTAATGCATAATAACAAGGGATTTCTATT
The DNA here is from genome assembly GCA_016758965.1 of Circinella minor. NCBI lineage: Eukaryota > Fungi > Mucoromycota > Mucoromycetes > Mucorales > Lichtheimiaceae > Circinella > Circinella minor. Next base: position 8,008 of record JAEPRB010000339.1, read on the forward strand.
TCGTATAAAAATAAAGAATGAGTGTGTGATGATAATGAGTTATATTTCGTTTCTATAGTAGCTTAACCTGATAATTTTCAAATGGTTATAACAATATATCTATTCTATTATTAATTCGATTGAATTTACATATAACAATCAAGAACAGATGACCGAGAGTATATGCACACTAGATTTATGAAATACCTTTTTCGGATGAAATCAAAACACGTTTTTTTTTCTATTACTCTCTTTTCCAATACCCAGGTCTGTGGAATAGTTATTTGTTTGTTGTTCATTGTTATCATTGTACTGTATATACGTACGTACGTAGTAAGAAAGAGGGGATGAATACTTTTTTTTATATCTGTCAACTCAACTCCCAGTAACTCGGATAAATACTTTCTTAAGACAAGAAAAATAATATAAAAAAATATATACTCTAAAAAACTTGTTGCATACATTTTAATTCAGAAGAAATATTTACTATGCAAACTATAGTAATAATAAAAAGATGGAGTAAAAATATTTAAAAGGACGCGAAAATTTCAGACAAGATTGAATACGCGTTTCGAATAGGCGTGTTCCTTTTTTTTTCTTATTGTCCTCCGCTCTTTTACATTTCAACACCACACACCTTTCTTTTCTTTTTTTTTTTTTTTTTTTTTGCTTGTTATATTTATATTTTTCATCGATCGATACCATGTCTGGCGGTTCTTTCGTATTACACGATGAATTATTACGATTACAACAAGAAGATGAAAATAATTATTATATACCAAATGAAGTAGCTATTCAAGGAAAAACAAAAGGAGAATTGACACGTTACTTATATGGTCCGTTATATATAAAAGAAAATGAATAAATAATTCCAAGTAGTGAACAAAAAAAAAATACTTAATTATTATTTTTTTGTTATAAATATTATTATAGATATTACCGATAGAATTGAAGTAGCATCAGATAATATTAGTGATCCTTTGGTATTTGATAAGATTCGCAGTTTTTTAAAGTATGTGTAATATATACTCTGTTCTTATTCTCTGTACGTATATAATATACTCATACTTTATAACTTTTATTATTATCTAGAAACTTTCAACATTTAGCAAAAGAGATTGCTTCAAAGTTAATGGATAGTCTTTTATCTGGTAAGTAAAAAAAAAACAGCAAGCTTACATTTTCGTATACATGATATACAAATAAATCACATATAACCTAAATAAATAGTCATCTTCACTATTATTATACTGTTATATAGCATTCAGAGCAGAAATTAAAGCAACTTCAGATGATCTTGATAATAATGAAAAAGATACATTTGTTGGTCATCGTCAAAGTCTTGAACATTATGGATTCTTGGTACATTGGATTCTGATTGTATCAGAACAAAGCTCATCATCATCATCAGTAGTTGCCACCTCAAGTTCAACGAAACCCAAGGTAATTAATATATAACATCTAGATATATATATATATATATATATATATATATATATTTATATAATAACTAAAAATAAAAATGGATATTGCTTCTTAATTAGAAAGGAAAATCTCGAGCAACAGAAGTAACGGATTGGACCGTTCAAAAAACTAAAGCATTTGATTTAATTGCACGATTACTTGAAGTCAAAATATCTAAAATATGGACTTTAACACCTGAACGACAAACATTTATTAGTCTTTTTACTAAACCAGCATTTCAATTATTTGAAGATCCCGCAACATCAAAATCACATAGTAAAGAAATAAAATATCGTGCATTTCGTATTCTTGGATTATGTATAAAATATTATGGTTATATGTTTGGTAATAAATTATTTATTATTAGTAAAAAAAAAAAAGAAAGATGATATTTTATTAACTTATTCTCACCTTTTATTTTTAGCTGCACAAACAACTATTATGCAAGATTTACAATATTGGGAACATTCTGCAGAACCTATGGCGGAATTATTAAAATATTTAGTTGAAAAACAAGACTATACACAATTAGCAGATGAAATTTTACGAGAAATTAGTAATAAGGAATTTAAAGATGTTTCATCTAAAGAAGTTAAAGATTCTCCTAATGCAAAAACATTCGCTGCTTTTCTTATTAAATTGACTGATCTTTCACCAAAAACTATTCTTAAAAATCTTGGTTTACTTATCCATCAACTTGGAAGTGAGGTAAATGATCTTTTCCTTTTTTTTTTCCTCTTCATCCTTTTTTTTTAAACTGACTATTATTATTATTATTAGTCATATACGATGCGTATGGCTATTGTTGAAGCATTAGGTGGATTGATTATTGAATTAGCACATCAAATGGATGATAATCCTTCTCAAAAAGAACAAATAAATGGATTTTTTGATATCTTGGAAGAACGTATGCTTGACCCTATTGCTTTTGTACGATCCAAAGTTTTACAAACTTATCTTCGAATATTAGAGTAAGTAATTATTAAACAACGGATAAAACCTATCTTTAATCATTTATTGCTTTTCTTATTTTAATTAACCTCGTTGTTCTAAATATGAATAATTTATATAGACTTAAAATCAAATTTCCCAAACGACGTTATGCATTAAGTGTTTTGGCAGTACGACATTTACAAGATAAAAGTAGTATTGTTCGAAAATATGCAATTCGTGTTTTAACAAAACTTACAATGACACATCCATTCAGTATGTACGGTGGTGAATTGGATTTGGAAAGTTGGCAAGCTAAATTGGATAAAATAAAAGAAGAAATTGCAGTAAGTTAATCTTTTTATTCTTATTTTTAGTTGGGAAAAAAAACTATTATATAAAAAAATTTAATATTTTTTGAAACGAAAAAAAAAAAATATTTGATAGAGTGTCACAAGTGAAGATGATATTCCTCCAACTATTGCTATTGCACCTATCACCATGATAGATAAACAAGAAGAAGGGGAACTTGATAAAAATGAACAAGGAGAAAAAGTAACTACAAATGATCAAGATTCAGATGTTGAAATGGATGATGTTGATAAAGAAGGTGATAATAACAACGACAACGATGATATGAAAGATTCAAATAACGAAGAGAAAGAACAACAACAGCAAGATGAAAGTGAAATCAATTCTTCTTCTCAGGCATCATTACAACAACAACAACAACAACCAAAACTGACGGTGATTTCACCTGAAAAAATGCAACAGTTAACATTAATGAAAACATTTCATAATGATGCTGTTAAATTTATTTTCCAGCTTCATACAGCTATGCCTTTAATTTGTCAATTATTATCATCTAAATCGAAGCCTGAAGTATTAGAAGCTATGGAATTACTTGTTACAGCTTATGAATATAAAGTGAAGCCAGCATCGGTAAAAAAAAATAATCAAATTTCCCAACTCTTTTATTATAATTATAATTATTATTCCCCTTGGATCATAATATATTTAATAACTTTTTAATAATCAATTAACGATTCTTTCTATTATATAGGAAGGAATTCGAAAAATGCTTCATTTAATTTGGACCAAGGATACAAGTGATGAAGGTAAAGGGGTCAAAATGAAACTTTTAGAGTGTTATCGAAAACTTTATTTTGATCCAGATGCTCGACTGAATCAACGTGATAATATCAATACAATTGCTCGTAACTTGATTCAACTTACCTTCAACACAACCTTGGCCGAATTAACCTCATTGGAACAATTATTAAGTACCGTCATGGCAGAGGATATATTGGGTGATGTCGTCATTGAAAAATTATGGAGTGTTTATGGATTTACGGGTGGTAATATTCCAAAAGAGCAACGTCGTGGTGCCATTATTATTTTGGGTATGTTGGCAAAAGCAAGAACAGAAATTGTAAATGAAAAAGTGGATACTTTATTACGTATTGGTCTTGGTCCATTGGGGAAAGCGGATTTATCATTAGCAAGATATACTTGTATCGCTCTTCAACGACTTGCAGGTTCTAAAACTCCCGAAAAAGGTAAAAAGAAGTTTCTTTTATATAATGTATAAATGGTTTGTGATTGATTTCGTACTACACATAATAATTGAATGAAATTATTACGGACTAATTATATAGGAAGAAGTGCTCATGCTGGTATTCGATTACCAATGACTCATCCGGTATTTAATCGACTTAAGGATATGGCTGAACTTCCAAGTCAAGAAATGGAATGGTTCAGTATGACAGAACAAGCCATCAACGCAATCTATATGCTTGGTGAGCATCCTGATGTATTATGTGCTGAAATTATCCGCGATAAGACAATCAAGGTATTTGGTGGCGACCGTTCACGATCAGAAACACCTTTATCATCCTCTGACGATACCAACAGTAATACTACTGGAACTCAAATGGAACTTGATTATGATATGAGCTTATCACAACAAGTGTTACCATATCCACAAAATCCACTCCATCAAAGTGCCATGGAATTAAGTCAATTATTATTTATGGTGGGCCACGTGGCTCTTAAGCAAATTGTTCATTTAGAAATTATTGAAGCAGCATGGAAGAAGAAGAAGACCAAGTCGGACGCTGACAATAAAAAAAAGGAAAACGCTAAAGATAAAGATAATAATAATGCCAGCAAAGACAATAGCAATAATAACAATAATAATACGTCAATGGATGATGAGTTAGAACAAGTCGGTGGTACGGCAGAAGATGATATTGGTGATACGATCACACATATTCGAGAACGCGAAGTGTTATTCGGTCCCAATTCCTTATTGGCACGTTATGGACCGTTATTAACCGAAATATGTACACGCAACAAGGTATATACGGATCGAACACTTCAGGTGATGGCTACCTTGGCCTTGGGAAAATTTATGTGTGTCAGTTCGGATTTTTGTGAAAAGAATTTACAGCTTTTATTCACAATCCTTGAAAAATCCAAGGACGCAACAATTCGTAGCAATATCGTCATTGCTCTTGGTGATATGGCTGTTTGTTTTAATACCTTGATCGATGAAAATATATCTTTTCTTTATAATCGATTGGGGGATGATAATAATATTGTCAAGAAGAATGCCGTAATGGTATTAACTCATTTGATTTTGAATGGTATGGTCAAAGTAAAAGGTCAAATTAGTGAAATGGCAAAATGTTTGGAAGATCCAGATCAACGTATTGCCGATTTGGCCAAATTATTTTTTACGGAGTTAGCAACCAAGGATAATGCCATTTATAACAATCTTCCGGATATTATAAGTAACTTGACAAATTGTGAGCCAAAAGTTGATGAAGAGATTTTCCGTCGTATCATGCGATTTGTATTCTCATTTGAATTCGCTGAAAAGGTAATATAAAATAAAATGTTAATTTTCTTTAACATGATAGAAATACAACAACATTTTATTTATTATAATTACTTAATTAGGAAAAACAAGCTGAAAATGTTGTTGATAAATTATGTCAACGATTTACAAATACAGAAGATGAACGGATTTGGCGAGATATTGCATTTTGTTTATCACTGTTACCTTTCAAGTCAGAACGAAGTGTTAGAAAACTATTGGAAGGATTACCAAATTATCAAGACAAATTACATATTGAATCTGTTCATAAGAGTTTCCAAGAAATTATTTTAAAGGTATATATCATTATTTTCTTTGTTTTTTTTATACATCTCATTTCTTTTTAACTTTTTTTCTTTTAATTTTTCAGGGTCGATTACAAAAAGCAAGCAAACCAGAACTTAAAGCCGCATTGGATGAATTAGATCAAAAAATACAAGAAAAGAGTGGTGAAAAACAAGGTGAAGAAAATAAAGAAGAGGATAAAAATGAAGATAATGAAGGAGATCAAGTAGTAGAAGGAGATGAACAACAAAAACCAGAACTAAATGAAGATCGGGAGCAACAAGAAGAAGCCAACAAGAAAAAGACTAGTAATATTACTAAACCAAAGGCACCGAAACGAAATTTAAGAACAAAAGGTATTAAAAAAACAAGCGTGTAGGTGTGCGGAAAAGAAAAAGAACAAATCTGACAGTTCCGCCGTTTATATTTTTGTATGTATTTTTCGTATGTAGCAACCACGCAATCAAGTAGTATTAAGACAAGAACAACAACTTCACAACGGAAAAAATCTACAGAAGCCCAACAGAAACGTAAACGAAGGTACGATGAAAGTAGTGATGATGAAGATGAAGAACTAGATTTGGAGGACGATGACGATGATGATGTAGTAGACGAAGAATCATCATCGGATGATTTTATGGAAGAAGATGAATAAGGTACACCTCCTTGTTACTGTGTATTGGAAATCATTGGATGTATATATATAAAAAAATAAAATAAAACTGTAGTAGTAGTAATAATAGTATTAATAATAATATCTGAACAAAGTGTGGGGAGTGGGGATAAATAAATAAATAAATATGATTATTTTTCAGGTAAAAACAAGATTTTTGTTTTTTGTATATATTAGTAGTTCCTCAATACTTCCGACCAATTAATCGCAGAATATGGTTCGGATTATAATGAAAAGTAGCCGATACAAAAGCGAACCTGTTTATATATTGTTGTTGTTGAGAAAAAGGTCCAAACAATACAATTTGGTTTCGGGGACATTATCACCCCTCTATTACTTGGTTACAAATATATATTTTTCTCTTCCATTTCCTATTTTTTCTCAAGTCATCATAAGATTAATTAATATCAATTTTTATATTGTTGGAACTTGTAAATCTCAAACCATCCTATCTTTTTTCTCTCTGTCTCTCTCCCTCCCTCCCTCTCTCTCTTTTTTTTCCCTTTCTTTTGTTGTCATTATTATTTCCTTAAAACGGACATCTGTTTTTCTTTTACAACGGAGAAATAATAATAGCTTCTTTTCATTTTTTATTTTTATTTACATCTATCAATATAATATAATTATCTAATATTATATATATATATTATATATTATATAATATATATAAATATAATATCCAACTTTTAATATCATTTATCATAACAATAATAATCATCAGCAATTTTATATAATGAGAAGCTCTGCCGAGCCGACTGATGTACATCCTTCTTCAGTTGGTGACTCGAGACGTGGCTCGCGTAGTGGCAAACCGAAATTATTCCAATGTACAGGTTATGGAGATTGTCGTATGGTATTCACTCGAAGTGAACACTTGGCTCGTCATATGAGGTAAAAATAACTAGTTTAAGAATTATTATATAGACAAGATATCTAATAATAATATATTAAATTAAACCCCTAGGAAGCATACAGGCGAAGTAAGATAAAAAAAATTATAATAATAATATGTATAATTAAGTCTCTTATAATCTTAACTCACACACATTCATATGCATATTTCTTTATTTGGCTTTTATCTATTACCCCTCTTATAGAAACCATTTAAATGTATTGTTCCCGGGTGTGAAAGAATGTTTAGTCGTTTTGACAACATGATGCAACATACACAAACACATAATAAAAGTCGTTCATCGAGACGAAGTAAAAGTAATATCAATCATCATCCCAAGAAAAAAACTACTCCCGAGGAACATCATCATCCACAACAAAATTATCCAGGAATGCCATCACCACCACCGTCACGTCGTAGTTCTGTTCAAAGTAATCTTGCACATCAACCCCGTTTTTCAGATGAAGAAGAAGATGAGGAAGAAGATGAATTTCATGAAGCAGAAGATGTTGATAGCGATGCTAGTTACCATCCACCTACGCATCGACGACGTCATAATGCAAAAGAACAACGAGCTATGATGGCTCAATTACGTCGTTTAAGTCAAGAAGAAGCTGCAATGAATTATCAACACTATCATGCTAACCCATATCAACAGCAACAACCACAACACTATCAACAGCCTTTGTATTATCCTTCCTATAGTTCAATTTGGCCCCCTCCACCAGGTATACTTCAGCCACAACTGCAGCAACAACAACAAATAATGGAACATCCTCCACCGCCACCACCACCTATGATGGGTCATTCCATTCATCCTCATGCCCAATCACTCTCCTTTCAACCAACATCAACAACAATGGGTAGTCATGTTCCACTCGCAGTTCATCCAGAGACACCCCCATCGCCAACGGAATCGGCGGATATGACGGACTATTCTTCAACATCTTCTTCTTATTACTATAACAGTAATAACAATCATAATAATAACCGACGACGTAATTTATCTCATCATCGCATTACACCTCAAGTGCACTTTCATCCATATCGTCCACGAAAATATTATAAGAATATTAGTGACGACAATGAAGAAGAAGAATATGAAGAACAAGTAGATGATGATAATAATGACGATGAAACTGAAGAACAAGAGGAAGAACATGATGTTGATATGATAGACAATCAACCATCAACAAAAAAACAACAACAACGTCATCGTCGTGGATCACAAGATTTTTTGGCGGGCCAAATGATTTTACCACGATTAGCAAGTTACTTGGTTAAAAACCCAGGAGAATCCCCAGAAAGTTATTTATTACATCATCACCATAATAATACTAATACTACTAATAACTATTGTACTAAGAAGATTTCTGTCGATAATAATAATAATAACGATAATACTATTACTACCATAACAACAACTACAGCATCTACGACAACATCATCATTATCATCATCACCTAAAACTCGTCGATTATCCGTTCAAGATTTATGTAATCCAATTGAAGCACTCGAGCCCACAGCCACACCAGACCAAGAGAATGGTGTTGATTTAACTGAAGATGAATTTCAGGCACTACAAGGTTTTGGTCGATTTAGATTAGTTGCTATTGCATCTTCTGAGAGTACAGCCACTAGTAGTAGCAAAGTAATAACAGAATGAAGAAAAATTAACTTTTCATATGTATTTTTAAAATGTCTCTCCCTATTTTTTTTTACTTGCATGTGTGTATGTTTTGCCCATATGGGTTATTAGGTGTTATTGTTGTTGTTATTGACTACTAGAAATAAATAGGAGCGCAAAATTTACACTCTTACGTATCTTTCTTTAAACAAAGACTTTTTTGTCTTTTAATATTCATTGTCGATGCCCAATCTCTCAATACAACAAGTTTTTGCAATGTTTTAATGTTTGCCAATAACAAGAATGTGTATAACAAAAAGCTGTATTAATCTCTTTAACCTTCTGTCACCTGAAACATACTTCATCAATAAATAGCTCACTAATGAGCTTCATGCTTTGAAATCACACTCCGCCAACAATGCTTTATTTTCTCCTCCCCTCCCCAATTTGTCATAGATATTTCTTGAACAAATCATTATTAAAATCAACACCTCAGATTCTTTTATGATCACCATTCCTTCGTCTTGTTCTCTGCCAACTTTTCCAACCACAGAAAAGTCAAAAATTCGGGACCGTCAATAAATTCATACTTCTTTGAATCTTAAAAAAAACCCTCTCCCCCCTGACTCACATCCATTGAACGCAACAGAAACAACACCTATTACCCATTTTTCATTTTATAATCCCCTTATGAATATTTATAACTTACGTAATGGGGGAGATCGAGACGAATTGGCAAGGGCCTGTTCATCATTTTACAATCCACCATGGAACCATCAAACAGATCTAAAATGATTTTGGCATCAACAATCATTGATGCAGAATAATAAGTTTTCTTAGGGTGTTGTGCAGTATGTTGCTGGGGATCATTTGGTGACTCCGTTGAGGCAAAGGGATCTCCAAATTGGCTCTCTAAATTTCGTGAATTTAGTTTTTGGTGAGTCCTTTCTCCACTTCAGTCTTTAAAGTTCTCATTTGAATATTTGCTACTGCCACCAAGATCTGGATAAATATTGGTAGGGAAAAAATCGAATTAATCATTCAAAAATAATAATAAAATGCAATCCTACTATCATTATAAAATTAATATATATATATATAATTATCTAGTATCAAAAAATATGGTATCCTTTGCTTTGGTAGCCACCTGAATTCTCATCCTGCAGTATCATCCGTTCTTATACAAGTGCTACCAAAAACAATATTATCAACAGCAGGCTGGAGTTCCGTTCAGGAGTTTGTTGGTAAAATAATGTATCATGATAAATTTGTAAGCGTTTTTACCCGTAATTATATAATGCTCTCTTGATTATAGACACGAATTGAGAAACTTATTTTCCCTTATTTTTTTTTTCTTTTTGACTTACAACAGGGAACTCCAGATTGTGCTCCTAGCATATTTAACCCTCTTTTTAGTAACAAGGACACAATTTTCAAAATGATACAACATCGTATGCTGTTCCAATTGTAAGTAGATAAAAAACAGAGTTTTTCTTTCGAAACACGCCCACGAGCAGAGACTTTTTATGTACGAGCTTTTTTTTTAGCTAAAGAGTAGAGAAATTTCGACTACGAACTCGCTATTTTCGCTATTCTTTGGCTAAAGGTTGAGTATGAAAAAAAAAAGCTCGTACATGAAAAACCCCTGCTCGTGGGCGTGATCAAAAGCAAAATCCTGTATACATTATATTCATCAAATGATATCCGCTTTGCATCTTTAACGTTTTTGTATCTTTTGTAGCTCTGAATTTATTCATGATACGGATATGGACACAAATATTTCCAACTCAGAGTCGACATACTCATTTTATGTTCTATGGCCATTAATTCATACCATGCTTAAATTTATCAATGGACCGAAGAATATGAAGATCGCGTTTAAAGTAGGTGAAACAAAGATGTTGTCTGTTCAAAACTCTGAATCGTATTCCTGGTACTATGCTGATGGTGTTGGAAGAGTTCAAGGAAGTGACCTGGAATTATTATTATTGGAAGTTTCAGGCTCTCATGGGAATGCGGATTCAGTTAAACACAAGTACGATTTTATAAAGGGCACATTCGGAGGTACAGCTGAACCCCGTTTTTGCACAGGTGGGATTTGACACGACAGTAGTGCAAAAACAGGAGGTGTGCAAAAAGTGGGGTCGCAAACATAGTGGCATTTTGGCCAAAAGGTATGCCAAAAGAGCGAGTGTGCAAAAAACGGGGGTGCAAAAAAAAACAGGTTTTCACTGCACCACAAAGCTAGAAGCGATTATCAAGAGGTATGAATATGCCGATGAAGAACCAATGAAGGAACTGTCAGTTATATTTGTTCATGCAAGCGGTCAAGGTACGACTTTCTATTATTATTTATCTTTTTATGAGAATAATGAACTAATGTTTGGGATGTCGTGGGTCTATTACAGATAATTGTGTCCGTTCATGGGTTATGCATCCCATAGTCAAAGGAAAGTTTATTAGTTATGAACGTGCGATTAAATGCGAGATAAACAATAACATAAATGATAAAACTGCATTAATCTCAACATTGTAGTTTTTCGTCCAATAAAAGGTATGCCAAGTAGAATAATGTAAATGATCTCTTTTACTAATTGATTAAATATACTCATAATTATGCTTTTTCAAAGACTATCATGGAAGACTGTCTTAGTTTTTACAAGAATTTAAGAAGTCTCACGAAAATTACATGCTTAATATTCCCGAAGATTCTAAAAAAGATCGACCGGCATTAAAAACCATTACGATTCCAAAACCACCCAAGCCGAGTAACATCGATAAGCCAACTCCCGACACAAATGATGATTATGGTGATGTGTTATCAACGCGGCCTACAAGCAATAATTTAACAAAGCTGCGAAATTCATATCTCAAAGAACAAAGATGTCACCGATATCAATGAATTAATCATTGAGCAGCTATCCTCCGGTCAATTCCTCGGTACGTTATTGGAGCCGAAATTTTAAATGGATCATACTGTTGGGATTGTCCTGATCCCACGCAAAACCCTTACACCTACAAATTATGATTGCCCAATAAAGCGCAAGGTCAAATAGTGGATCAAGTTGGGTTTTATCTACCAGGACATCCCTTTACACACAGTTTGCTTTATGTTGCAATGTCATGCGTTTGTACTCCGAGATACGTATATCCGTATCACTTTAGATTGTAATAGCTCATCAATCAATGGGTTACCGGGATTTTATACACGTAATGTAGTTTATCGTGAAGATCTACATTAACATTTTTCATAAAATACACACACACATATCTATCGGCATAAGCTGTTTCTGTTTATAAAAAATCATTTAACCTTCATATTGTTATCTCCAATTATCTTATAATATATATTTTTCTTAAAACGTTTTTATACAAACACATTTTCATTTTTTTATTACATAGCGCATGAACCATTATATAATAGCTCACTCCAATATTTTTTCTACGTACATTATATTCAATTCAATGTTTTTTTTTCAAACTAGCTATGTACACAATAAATCCTTTTTTTTTAAGTTAGATAAGTAAAAGTTATATATTCAAGTATATCCGATGAAGTTTATATTATAAAGCTTCTACGTAATATAGAACATTCACACACAGCTTCTAATGTGAAAAGAATAGGAACCTGGTAAATGACATGAAGCGAAGCGAAGGGGCACGTTTATTCCAGTGAACTGTTATTGTTACTTGTGGTATCTGATATATTTTTAGCTCAAAAATTATTATATAGCCTTCAGCGCGCCTTTTAGGGGGTCACGGGGGGACCTCCCCTCTCCCTTGCAACGTGAACCGTTAAATGATTCGGAGCGAAGCGAGGAGTGGTTGTTAAATTACATATTGTTTCTAATCTGTTAAAATAATATATATATAGCACGGTATACTATAATAGCTATTACCCATTAATGTTTTTGCGTGTATGATGATGGGGGTGCAACTTATAAAGACCAAAAAAAAAAAGGATATCTTCTAAATACTACTATTAAATACCTATAAAAAATTGAAATGATCAATATTTCTGTCTTTTTCAAAATTCGTTTGGCGCAGCTCAAGAATTAAATGGCGGCTCATTTCCAACTCTGTAGCTTATCATGAAATTCATTCTTAGGGAGGTTAGTTGTAATTCTTACCTTACCCGAAAAAAAAATAACCGGCTGTTGTGAAACAATTCGCCAGTGTAAAAAAAAAAATGACAACCCGATATGAAAACCCACCTCGGGTTTGACGATCTCTTTTTTTCCCCTTTTCCTTCCATAAATATTTTTTATCTAATTATTTTCGGTGTTGTTTATAAAACAAATATAAAGACGGATGCGCTGTTGGATTCTGGTCATATTAGCGGCTTTATCTACACATGTCAGAAGCCTACCAACAACCATCAACCCTGAAAGTTTTGATACAACAATACCTATTACATCAACTATAAACAATGATGAATTATTCTCGGTAGACGTATCTAGATACGCTCAGTTGTTATCAACTCATCTTCTATTTGACCATCTCGACAATGCATTTTATATGCTTTCAAAAAAGATCTCGTTACAATTTCGCAACTCCATTCAAGTTAATGTTAATCTCACACCTCAATCACAACAAGAAATACAAACACAAGAAAACGATCTTTCTTCATTATCATCACCTGTCGACGTTCAGATCTTGAAAGGTCAATTAAAAGGTGCAGTTGGATGTAAAGTATCTTCTTATTTTTTATTTTTTACTTTGAGCTTGATCAAAACAAAGTCAAAAATAAAATTCTAACAGATAGATTGATATTTTCTTTTTTTTTTATAGCATTTATCGAAGATAAATTTCCTGTTGTATGGAGTCGACATGCTGTTGCATTAGACCGAGCATCACTTCAATCTTATATCGAACATGTGGTTTATAAACTATGTCCTGAACAACAACAGGAGCAGGAGCAGGAACAGGAACAACAACGCCAATCAGAGGATCAACAAAAAAACTCATTCAATGATAACAATGATAATGACATGAGTAGTACCGATAATATACCAACTTCAACAACAGTTTCGAATATATGCCTTGAATCACATGCTCAACAATTCTTATCTTCCATCGATAGGTATCTTGGTAACCATGTCAAACGAACCATGGCAGATATTGTTTCCTATGAATTACCTATATTATTTGATACAACACGTATACAAGTACAAGATATTGTTAAACATTTCAATCAACAAGTTTTATCTGAACAAGATGATCATTTGGAATTGGTTTTAGAAGCGGACAATACTGAATGGTGGGTCCCGGCCGAAGTCAATGAAGTTCTGGAAACTGTCGTTCATTGGCAAACTCCGAATAATGAGATAATTGAACAAAGACAAGACGACCACCAAGATAGTAATACTAATAATAACAATAATGACAATAATAATAATAATATTAGATTGATATCGAAAGATCCTAGTACTATGTTCTTTGCGGTACATCACTTTGCTTCTCTTGCACGTGTATCTCCAGAACAAATATAATTGCTTAAATATATATTATTATTATAATACAACAACACACCAAACACCCCCTCTTAACTCATTAATTCTCTTTATGTATTTTTATATTCAATCTCCTTTCCCATTTTTTTCCATTCTTTCTATAGTACAAAACCTCATACATTCCTTTTTTGCATTTTTTTTTCCATTTTTCCACATATGTATATAAAGCATAAACATCTTTGTACATTTTGTTATATTTTAAAGACATCATTTCTCCTTTATCGTTCTTTTATTTATTTTTTTGAAGAAAATAAGGAAAAATAAAAACTTTTTTTTTTCTTTTCATTTTCTACTCTTATCAAAGAACAGATTTTTTTTATTTTTTGAGTTGGAAAAAAAAACTACGCGAACTTATCCTTGTATGGTATAACTAATTGGAAGGTTAAACCCGAAGTATTTAGTACATGGTTAATTACCTGCACTACTACAAAGGGACAAGTTACTCAATTTTTTTTTTTACTTCTGTAGAACTAAACATAAATAGCTGTCAATTTATATATCTGATTATTTAATTTATAAGTAGCTATTTGTTCGTAACACATGAGGGGCTCTTTTTATAACACCTTTTTTTAAGTATTTGTATTACAAATAATCTGTTTCGATCTCAACAGATCTTTTTTTTTAATTTTGGTTAGAATATTTTGTAAACACTCACTCGTATAATTTACATTCTATAAACTTATCTAAAGAGATTCACATATCATCACTTAAAGATAGACTGAAAGTAACAGTAGTACTAGTTAACTAATTTATCGATCAAAGAAATGCACTAATTTTGCATGATAAAATAAATAATATAAGGCCTCTCAAATTCGCAATTTTTAACATAAAAGGAACAAGTCTCCCGATTTATCCCTTTTATAGTAAAATTGGTAGGCAGTAAAGAATTTTTTATGATCATTATTTCTATATCAAGTATACAAAGAGAACTGAAACGCATTACTTTTCATGAGCACTACCAATAGCACCGACACCCCCTCCTACTACGTCTCTGTCACCTTTTCCGTTACTGGGAAATGCTATGTTACTTTCGAAGACAAAAATAGTAGCCCTACATCATGATGACAAAAGAAGCGAACACGAAAACGAATTAAATTTGCTTGACGGTTTTGCCCTTTTTATGCATAATGAAAATATGCACTGAAACGATCAGAAATTTCTTGGAGACTTTTCGGGACGATTACCATCGTCTAATAGAATCGAACGACAATTATAATAAAAAGATATTCTGGAGCAATTGAACGAAGGTGTGGCGTTTCATTCTGGATTTTATTTAAAACAAGTTCAGGGGCTAGCAACGTGTCTACAATCTATCAAGCTGAGTAGAATGAAAGTCCTTCTTGAGATGAAGCTATTCCAGAATTCGTCGAATAATACAAATGACCGAGACTTCTTATCTAAAAGTTAACTGGCCAAATTACGACGAAATGGGTCAATTTGTAAAAATGTTCTGTCGATGTGTATGTCAGTCATATATCAAAGGTAGATGTAGGTGCACTAGTGCTGCTTTGATTATTTACAGTTCTTCGTACAAACGGAGATGAATTTGTTAATGACGAAGAACGCGTTGATAATGATAATAAATTGGTACATCAAGTATTGGATTTGGAAAGGACAACTACACCGATAGGATTATATACGCATACATGTTATTGATACAATTGATATTCTAACAGGTTCGGTCTGAACCATCTTGGAAAAATCATCCAAAACAAATAATTACGAAACAAAATGAAAACAACAAAAGAAAAGGGTCCAAGAGCTATCACCACGACAATGAAACCAGAAACATCGAAACTAACATCACCATCAGAAACTATTTTAAACCAAGGCATCGAAATCGACATCAACAATATAGAGTAAAACTTGACCAATAAAGAAAAACAACAAATCTATAAAATGTTCGAAAAATTAGAGTCTGTAATATTTTGGGCAGTTCAAGGGAGAAAAAAAGAAGTTGCAAAAAAAAGAAGTATAAGCTCAAAGTGGTAGAAGAATAGATTATGGGATTCACTTGCAACTGCAACTACCGTCAGTAAGTAAATATATTTGTATTTTTTTTCCTTCATATGCTTTGTTTTACCATAAATGCTTAATTTGAATATTATTCTGATTTTTTTTATACTAGCACAAGTCAAACAATAATTCTTGATCATCAATACGATCATTGAAAAAATGTTTTTACTGCGGACGAATTGAACGAATCAAAAGAAGATAATAGCAACCTGCTGTTGTTCCTCGTTAGAGTGCATCAGCAGTAAGTTGATCTAACTTCTTCAATAAGTAATAAGATAAAATAAAAACGGATTATGATGCCTGTGCTATGTTTTTAACTCTTTTGCTATTATATTCTCATTTGTAGAAAACACACAAGGATATATATGAATATACACAAAAAATTGACCACATTCTTATTGATGATCCTCTTCTCATACTGCCGACGTTCACTTTAATGTTTGCCTTGTTTTTTTTTATGATGAAGGAAGCTGACATTAAAGAAAGACACTTTAGATGCGACAAACAATATCAGATGTAGGGCTTTATGAACACCATCCTTTTAATAACATACAAAGTAATTAAATGTTTCAATAAATATGCTTTTATATGTAATACAGCGACGAAAAATTTAACCAAGTCAATGCAGCAGCATGTAACAGCAAGCACAAAGTTTCTACAGCTAAATATGTTCAACAAAAAATATACGTACGTAGGGGAAGAAAGATGGATGCAATCTATATTGGTAATGAAACAGAATTATAATGTATGGAAGTCTGAAGTGAAGTGGATCAGATAAAAGAATATGGAAGGATAGTACGTATAAAGAAAATATTAGTTGTACAAGACCCAACTTTCAAGAAGTACACAGGCTTTTTCATAAGGCCGATATCACTGGATATGCCATTCATGGTTAGCAGCTTTAGACTTGTACTGATACCTATCTGTGTGGACCATTTTCTTGGGTACGTACTTCCTAATAAACTTCGTTTAATGATTACTGTTTCATGTGTCTATGTACAAGGTTATTAATATATGGTGTTATGTACGTACTTTTGTGCCTGAGGAACAGATGTACGTATTGTCGATGAGCAAAAGATACTTTTCTTATCAACCAATATATTTTTTATATTTCTCTTTCCACCCATTGTGATTTATTTGTTAATACTGTGAAAACTATATAATTTTCTCATATGAACTCACTTATATGTAGTATCATATTTCCATAATAACAGCACTATTTTTTATTTTTATTTTCGTTTGTTTCAATAACCAACAAACATGTTATTACATAGATATCTCTAACAGGATGAATGCCATCATTGATTAGAAAAATACAGGATTGCAGAAACGAGATAATGGATCATTATATGCTAACTGGAATTCTAGAAGAATTTATTCATCACTTGAATTGGAATAAACTATTTAACTATTTGTAAGAAAAATGATTTTATTTACTTTTTTTAGTAACTAAGCCCCTAGCAATATCTGTAGAATATAACTATAAATAAACTGTTGTAAAACGTATACTCTATAACCAAGTCTCGAAAGATTTGTTTATTCCATCAAGTCAAATTACACAGAAATACTAGCAACTGGAGGATATAACATTCATGCATATTTTGCTTATTGTTATCCAATTTATCATTAATTATTAAATATTGACGATACCCGTTGATCACGCTTAATAAGGACGGCCACATGTCTAAATTACCATCAATAGAACAATCACAATTATTCAACTTATCCATTTTTAAACATATACATACACAGCCCATCCCCAACAGTATACAGAACAAAAATAAACACCAAGTATATGTGAAAACCGAAAAAAAAAAAGATAAAGTGGGGGAATCATCCAATAATTTTATATACGAAAGTGGATTTTAACTTTTTTATTCTTGTCGTAAGAAAAGAGCTATTTAGCAATTTATTTGAAGACCTTGCCATCGACACAACCTTCAACTTCCCAAGCCATATACTTATAGATTTCATCCTTCTTTTCTTCATATTGGGAAGGATCAATCTTGACAAAGTTGTAAGATTCATAATCAGCAGCATCGTAGATTTCGAAAGGAACTTCTTGACCACGGATGACAAAGTAACCACTGATGGTGTTGTTGTTGTTAGTACCGCAAACGATCATGGAACCGAAAGCATACTTGTGAGCACGTTCCAAACGAGCATAGAAACCACCAATCAAGTTGTTGGACATGAAGACTTGAGTCAATTCATCGTTGTACTTGTAGTCGACCTTCCAGATAGAGAAACCTTCAGCGTCGAAGTTTTCCCAGAACCACTTCATAGCAACATCGGTATCGTTGTTACTATTTAATGAAAGAACAAAAGAAAAATGGTTAATGCCTTTTTTTTCTCCTTTTGATCCTCCCTTTTGATAATAATAAAAAAATAGTAAATTAATTTTACCTGTACATGCGCTTCCAGTCATCCATCTTGAAGTTGGAAGGAGGCAATAAGTCCAAAGCAGACTTGGGCTTAGGAGCAGGCTTTTCAGCAGCAGCTTCAGCAGGCTTTTCTTCCTTCTTTTCTTCCTTCTTCTTGGGTTGTTCCTTCTTGGTTTCCTTCTTTTCCTTCTTGGGAGGAGTGTACTTCAAAGGAGTTTCGCACAAAGCAACTTCACCCAAAGCGGCCTTGAAGTGCTTCTTGGCAACAACAGTGTTGAAGTAACGGGTAACGTTCTTGAATTCAGAACGGAAAGCCTTGTCAAAGACAGTCTTGTAACCCAAGACCAAAGAAGTGACAACAGCGATATCAGCGAAAGTGATATCTTCACCAACGAGGTAAGTCTTGGTCAATAAGATTTGGTCCAAAGCACCCAAAGCACGCTTAAGCTTTTCAATGGAACCATCAACATTAGGCTTCATGTAGGGAACGTAGCCCAACAAGGGGTAAACCCAACCACCGAGGTTGATGTTGATTTCGTTTTCGGAGAAAAGGATCCACTGGAGAATCAAGGCTTTTTCGACAGCATTGGAACCCAAAAGAGGAGAGTCTTCTTGTTGAGCAGCAGCTATTTAAAAAAAAAAAAGGAAATAGAATCATAACATTAATAAAACCAGACTTTTACTTAATAAAAAATATATAAAGACACACATCTCGAACTATTTTTCGAAATTTTATTTTCAAGATATCTTACCATAGTAGGCAATAGCACTGGACTCGAACAAGTTTACCTTGTCACTGGAGAAAGCGGGAATCTTGCCCATGGGGAACTTGGCCAAGAATTCAGGAGTACGGTCCTTAGCAAAGTCGAAGCTTTCAACATCGACGGAGACACCGCTATAAGCAGCCTATATATAACACAATATTATATTTTATTGAGTTTTTCTTTTTTTCTTTCTTTTGTTTCCATTTGACGCAATGATAATTATTTAATTTAAATTGCGGCATGAACTATGTTTAAAAAAAAAAGGACTTACGGCAATTTGAGCCTTAGCAACACGGGGGTTCTCAGGGTAGGACTGGATAGTCTATATATATCAGAAACAATGTAATTGATATTAGATTAATGATGGGGATTGATATAGCTTTGTTTGTTATAATGGATGGATGGATGGATGGATTATATATACGTACGCCGATGGACATGATGAATTTCAGTGGATAAAGAAGAATTATAGAATCGATCGACTAAGTTTCTTATAATTCAATCTGTCGGGATCCAAGTTTGATTTTCCTAAAAAATCATGCCGACTGAAAATGGTATTGGCGAATAAGAATTTCGTAAGCCATCATGCTCCTTGTCCTGTTAAATAATTAAATATGATTTTAACAGACTTGTATTGACGTATTGAGGTTTTATTTGAGAACCATAAGCATACTGCTATTGTAGACAAAAAAAAAAGAAAGAAAGAAGAAATTGAAGGCCATTAATTATTAACGAATCACTCTTCGTTTTCATCCTTCTTCTAACCCTCTGTCCTCTTGAATTGATCATAATACTGACTATATATATATTGACTTCCAACATGTTGTATAAATGATCTGGTAAACTCATGCGTATAACCCAATCATCGTTCTTTATTTATCATGATGTATGATCTAATTTCAACGTCAAATAAATACAATATAGAGGCGCTATGTATGATGTATTTTTTGACATCTCTAGTTAGTGATGCTAATAACAATGTTTATGAATAAAAAATTAGTGCAGTGTTCTGATAAATACAATACTTTTTTTTCTCTTATGTAACCTATAAAAAGCATGTTGTGAATACTTTAAAGGTATGTATCATAACTTTTTAGTCAACCGTTGTCTGGATCATCAATTGATGTGTTACGGGTAAATAGTATTACTTAGCTTTTCCATGCATTCCTCACTACTCTCACGTATGATAGTATATGATATTCTATATTCAAAAAGTAAAAAATTAATTTACACCGTATATAAAATTTTGGTGCAAATGATGCCATTGACAAATTTGCTATATTTATTATAATCTTTTTGACCAATAGCCATGAGCCTATCATATCTTGTACGTATTATTATAATTATTGTTATTTTTGAAAAAGATAGTTACTGCATAACATATTGGCTAATCAATCCAAGTCTCAACATTTGTCACACATAGCTGCAAGTATCGGGCCGTTTCAAAATTATAAACCAAGTGCATACAATAAGATATCGGGTATATGTATACATAGCTTTTTTTTATTGTTATATTATATGTGATTGTAAATTTTGAGAAAGTCACTCATTGAAACTAGTCTGGCAATGTTTAATAGGTTTCAGATAGCCTTTTCTCAAACCCAAGAGTAACGATGGTTATAACACTATTAATTTATCGAAATGATCGTGGTTTTTTCCATAACAGGACTAATTTACAACACCACACGTCATATTACGACTTAGCGCAGTATACAAGTGTTACAGAATAAAGGTTGATCTTGTGATTCATATTCAATTAATTCTTGAGGGTCAGCTAGTCTTCGTAAGCAACTTTGACAAATGATGTCTGCTGTTGCTTTACATAACTATTATGATATAGGGGAGAAAAAAAACAGTTCATATCATAGGAGGATCATTATATATATGATATATATGGAATCAATCCTTACTTACCTCTTTCTTTTTCTTTAACGCATCACTTAAATATCCACGAAGCTTATTATTATTTATTCGTAGTTGATGTAATTCGTATTGCCAGTTGGATTTGTGTTTGACGTCAAGTTCTTTTATCATTTTTTCAGTTGAGATCATTTTCGCAACATTTTCGTTACTTTTTTCTTCTTCCTGATTGTGATGAATCTTGTCCCCTTCTGTATTTAAATTATGTTGTTCAGTTTGTGTAGATAACCCTGATTTCTTTACATCTGGATCCAAAGATATTAGAATTGGTTCTTGATTATCATTTTGAGTGTCGATGGGAGCCATTCTAATATTCATTAATATAAAACTTGGTTGCTTAAAAGGGTGGATGGTGGAGCCATCTGGATAAAATGTAGATGCAACCGATATCTCTATCCCTGCATTATTTAAAAGCGTGTGTTGTAAATGCACAATCTTTCCTTCTGTTGTTTCAGCTAATGATCGTGTAAGATCAGTGGTTCGGCAGCTTTTTAGAAATTGATACATGGAAACGCCAACAATATCATTCGGGGTGAATCCTAAAATATTAGCGCATGTCCAACTTGCATAAAGAATCAAACCATCCGTACTAAGTTTACACCACACTTCATGATCATCTGTCGCAGTTGATATTGTTAACTTTTTATTATTACTATCACTAACATTGTTGTTGTTGTTATCGGCGATGTTAGTATTACTCCTATCAGAACTAATATCGTCATCGGTATTTTGTTTATGACTGTCATTATTTCTGGTATTATTTTTCTTTTCTATTTCTTCGTTGCCTATTTCGGATGCTGATGTTGTAGTTGCTACCGCTGATATTTGTTCACCTAATAATGGAGTTACAGCTGTTGAATTACCTCGGATTGTACGTCCAACTGAAGCAGCGTGAGCTGTTAATTGATAAGCAGGCCGTTCTCTACCAGAAAGTACAACATATTTCCGTCCTCGACCATCTTCATTGTGTAATCGTCCCATACATTCCATCCACATATAACTGCCATTTTTACGGCGAATACGATAAATAATGTTCACTCGTTCACTCGGTCCATTTGATGATTGTTTTAATTCGCGTAAAACTGTAGTGATATCGGAAGGATGACATATTGTAGAAATCGATTTTCCTTCTATTTCATTAGGTTTATAGCCTAATATAGAGCTGATGGAATCGGAACAATATAAGAAAATCCCTTTGATTGTTAAAACATGCATAAAATCTGGATATTCCTTTAATAAAAGTTCCTCCCAAGATCGTTTATATTTTCCACTGTCTCGATTGGCTTCTGATATTAAAGTTTCAATAGACATAGGTTCTTCGGTGGATTCGGGAACAAGTGCATTACTAGTTGAACGATGCTTAGCTGATGAAGGTCGTACCCATTCTTTTACCGGAACAATTTGGCCTGCTTCTTGTTCTTGCGAACCATGCGAATCTAACACACAGAATTATGCATGTATGAATATGCAAGTATATGTATCATGTTGTCCTACTACACATTTCTTCTCATTTTATCACTTTCTCTTCTTCATTCCCACATAAAATAAATTACTACTTTCAGAAAGAAAAGCAAAAAATCTATTGCTTGCTTACTTGATAATGATGGTATTACAGGCGGAATAAATAAATTTTGATAATTGACCATGTATGTACCGTCTGTATAATATATATGAGATAAATAGATAGACAAAAAGTAGTGAAAAATATGTATGCATTAGTTCAAAGTCCAATATTCAATTAGGAGCACAGGTATAGATTATATCTAGAAAGGAGAGAGTAGGAGCAGTGGAAAGCGAAATAAATAAAAGAAAAAACAGCTCATTGCTCCAGTTTCTATTCAAAAACAAAAGGAATACCTTAACTACCCTTCATATTTTGCATAATTAAATTTGGTTGTTCTACTAAATCCACTTGAAATCCAACAAAATAACTTATTTCTTCATCCACTTCATATGAAACAGGGATCACCGTTAAAAGATTGACAAATGGCTATTATTATTATTATTAATGAGCAAAAATAATTAAAATATTCCAGTTATACATAATATAGTAAAGATACATATATTTAAACTTATGCTTTACCTGACCCGATTTTTTATAATTAATAATACTAGCTTGTGACTCTTTGCCTTGAAATAAATGAGTTCTAATATGATAAACAGTATTATTATCAGTATATCTTCGCTTGGATCCCATAGCAACACCTCCATCAGGTGCTTGAAGAAATCGACAGTTACGCCCCATGATTTCGCGCGACGAATAACCAGTAAGATGTTCAAACATAGGAGATGCATAAATAATAGGGAAATCATACTGTCGTGCATCCACGACTACTATTGAACTAGAAAGATCGACTGGTCCCAAGTTGATTTGTGGATTTGGTCTATAATATTGATATAAAATAAAGCATTCTTTTAACTCTTTTTTTTTCTTAGCCTATGAAAATATATGTTTAAGGGACAAAAGAGAAAAAGATACGAAAAAAGTTGGATTTTTTTTTCGCGTGTAGATTTTAGGGGGGAGTAAAATAGGGGCGAGGAAAGTAAAGTAAAAAAAAAGGAGGGTAATAACAGAGCAATAAAATATATAACAATAATAACTTTTTTTTTACCTATTAACAACGCGTACTAAAACAGATAATATATCAAAACCAGTGCTGGTATACATTCCAGAATATCGTTCATTGCCAATACTTGAATCTTCTTTTGTTGTTGCGGTCATTCCAGTTGTTACTGGTAGATTTAAAAGGGGATCTGTAGAAATAGATTTTGAAATCTGTGTTACTGATTGTTTACTTTTATGTTGTTGTTGTTGTTGTTGTTGTTGTTGCTCAGGTATAATCTCCTTAATATTGTTGTTATTATTAGGTAACAAAGTGGAGGTTGACAACGAAATTCCTGCTGATGGTTCATTAGTGATTAGACCAGCTAAATAACCACTATAATAATGAAGTCTATCAGTGGGTGGTGGTATGTTATTGCTTTCATAGCATTGTGAATTAAATGATGCAGTGTTAAATAAAGAATCCATTATTATTTTTTGAGTATGAAGATAAAACGAGAAAAGAAAGATAACAAAATTTGAAAAAGGTCCGGATAATAAAAGCGAATCATGCCGATGAGTTTGAAGTCCGATGGAAAATAATTCTTTTGTATGTTGGAAATAAGCTGACTGGCTTATAAAAACACCAAGTGACGCGTCAAATAATATTTCTACTTTTTTTTATCATATCTTTTTTTTTACTGCGATTGTTTATTGTCCAACGTTAAAACTGGTATACGAATCTCATATGCTGCTATGTAAACAAACCGATGAGCTGTATCCGCAATGTTTTTATGGTGCAATGGCAATTGAAGAAAAGGATGCGTCATTGAAGAGTTGGAGAGAGGGTCCATCAAAGGTTATGGTCGCTACCTCTTCCTTTGGTACTGGTATTGATTATGGGCAAGTCAAGTTGGTGATTCACCATTCATATTCTGTTGACGCACTATCATATATTCAGGAGGGAGGTCGAGCTGGGAGGGATGGCAAACCTGCCCAATGTATTTTGGTTGCGGATGAGCTGATGCTTGAAGGGATGAAACAAGTAGATGACGAAAATGACGATCGATGGAAACAAGGAAAAAAGGAATTTGCTGAATTCATACTGTCACCAGGTTGTTTGAGGCATAAGATCCAAGCTGTTGTTGATGACAAGTCGCTGCCGTGTGTAGCCTACCCTCCGGAGTATCAGAAATGCTCTATATGCAAGTCAAAAGGTAATAATAATAAAAAGTGTATATTATCTCACCCATCTACTGCATTATGCTTATTTTATTTTTTTTATTTATTTAAAATCGTAAAAATAGCTCCTAATCGAACTTATGGATCAAAGGTATTTTTTCAATTCATCATTTCATGGTCAAGCGTCTTTTGTTATTATATACTGTAGGATCATTATATTAACCACAACCCTATATTTATATTGCTTCTTCGGACAAACACAGACCTTACTATGACGTCGAATCTTTTGATACGCTATCAATCTTTGAGGATCAGTAATATAGACGAAAAAGACTTCGCATAAATAGAATGGCTCGCTTGCAAAAACTAATTGATGCCGCGGAACACAATTGTATGATGAACTTTGTCGCCCGAAGAGAACTTGCACCGGAAAGGGGCTGTAAAATAGTTCACTCAGGTTTGCTTTCGTTGCTTTGAATCCGGTTATTTTGCTGGAGCGTGCTTGACCAAGGTTCGACAAAGTGGAACTGGTACTTGTTTTTATTGCCTTTTGCCTGGAAAAATGGAAGATGTCGACATCCACCAAAAAGTTCCATTCGGGATATGCCAGAAGACCAGGAAAGATATTCTGGCTCCTTTTGTGTGTGCTATGTATCGTGTAAAGAAACAAGACCTCGAACGTTTTGCTGTACGAACTTTCGCTACGGTCGTATAGCTTGCTGAATGGATGGTTGAATCTCCCCGTAACTATAACAAGATTAACTTTCCCAATAATGCAATGGAGTTATTTTATTCTTTTGCTGATAATATTATCCAATAACAATCGTTTTTTTCCTATTATATTCTTATTCTCTTTTATTATTTCTATTTCATCTTAAAATTAAAGAAATTTTGTATACCACATATAATCACCATAATCAAAAAAAAAAGATCCTGAAAAACATTCATCAAAACATAATTCATGGGGTGTTTAGTATACAAATGTACAAAAGTTATTGCTATAAAGTATTGTAACTGTTACAAAGAGTACTATAAAATTATTAAGATTCTTTTAGAAAAAGAATAGTATTGGTTTTTTCCCATCGATTTGCGCACACAATTTTTTTTTTGCGCCCTGAGATTTTTTTTTTGCGTGTCCTTATTTTTTTTTGCGTACATTTTTTTAATTTTTTGCGTATAATTTTTTTTTTGCGCATTGAATTTCCAAGTTTGCGTATATAAGCGCTAGAATTGTTGAGTCTGCAAAGCAGGTTAATGTGGAGGACTGTCAGAACTGGATCAGGCACTCTGCTTCATTTTTTGATAGG
>JAEPRB010000340.1:0-34256 GCA_016758965.1 Circinella minor
TCTAAGTATGTATTTATAATCAGACCTGTTTTTAATATAAATATAATTTAAATTTATGAACAAAATAAAAATAATTTATTCTCTTGTTATCATATTTTATATCTTTTTTGTTAGAACCAACTTAATACAGTAGATATTTATCTTGTAATGTCTGAATACACGCATGCTCTTGCAGAATTTGATATTCAACAAGAAATTCTTGAACGACGACGTATGAATAGACGCGAGCATAGACCATTCAATTTAGATGATTATACAAATGAAAAATGTGAATCCAACTTTCGATTTAATAAAACACAAGTATGTAATATATATATATATATATATATATATATAAACAAGATGTTGTTGTTTATTTAGTTCCTGATGAGCAATATGAAATATATAGCTTCGTACTATTATCCATGCAATGGAATTACCTAGTCATTTTGTTTTTCGTGCAGATGACACCAAGCACCGTTTCCAAGTTTCTACAGAAGAAGCAATGGCGATTTGCTTACGTCGTTTAGCATATCCTGCCCGCCTTGAAGACTTAGGGCATATTTTCTGTCGAACAACAACAACATTGAGCATTATTTTTAATACTATGATTGAGTATCTGTTTGCTAAATACAAGTCAACATTGAATTTTGCTGAATCACAATTCACTCGTGATCGTCTTCAGTTATTTTCTGATGCAATTGCTCAAAAAGGTATACCATTGATACATACAAAAAAAAATCGACGTTGCAAGAAACTGATATGTATACGTAATTGTTTTTTCACAATATATTAGGCGCTCCTATCAGTAATGTTGTTGGGTTCATTGATGGTACAGTTAGAGGAATATGTCGACCTGTAGTGAATCAAGAAGTTGTGTATAATGGTCATAAGGTAATAATTTATTTATATCATTTTGTGTATACTTGTATTATAAGAGGGTTGTTACTTCGTATATTTAGTATAAAGATGCGTTTTGTATATATAGCATAAGCATGCATTAAAATACCAGGCTATGACCACACCTGATGGTATTACTGCTCATTTGTTTGGTCCCATTTGTGGCACACACCATGATGGATTTATTTTAACTGAATCTAAGCTTCTTGAAACTCTTGAAGATAAATTAAACTTTGATGATGGTTGCCATTTTGTCCTGTATGGTGACCCAGCATACCGCCGTCACCAAAATCTAGTCGCTCCATTTGTTGTTCCAGAAAGTAACTATTTGTTATATTATAACAAACATGGTATCTTATTTATAATTACTAAAAAAACCATTTCACTCTCAATGTATAGATGATAGGACAAGTCGTGAATCCTTGCACAATCAAAAAATGTCGAAGGTTAGAGTGGCTGTTGAATGGGAATTTGGAAGAACTGTAAATCTATTTGCTTTCTTAGATTACCACAAGAATCAAAAGGTCTGGCTTAGCCCTGTTGGTGCCTATTACTTTGTTGGTGTTCTATTCAAAAATATTAAAATCTGTTTAGGTGGAGGTCAAGCCTGCAAGTATTTTGGTGTTGACCCACCAACAATTCATAAATACCTTGAACATGGTAATCGTGTATTTCGTGAACAGCAATAAAAAATATAACATCTTTAATAATATGAAAAAAAAATTGAAAAAAATGGGAACTGTTATTATTGTGCAGGTGGGTAGAATGAAGGGGGTAATTGGAGATTAATATTCAATATCTTATTGAAAAGCTCTTGCGTGCAAGTGACCATCCATTGGATGGTATCACGTAAAACATGTAGTGCGCTTCGTTGGTCCATCATTTCGCTTCGAAGTTCCAACAACTCTTGTCGTAATTCTTTCGTTTCTTCTTCTAGCTGTTTGATTCGCACTTCAGTTGCACGAGCAGCATCAATATAATGCTGCCGTTGCTTTTTCAATAGCTCCAAGTCCTTTTCTTCCTTGATTGCCAACTTAGCGAAGTTCGCAATCAATGCATCATTATCTCTGTTTTCCTTTGAATTAATGTCCTCTACAGAATCACCAAGGCGACGACGTTTATCTTTCTTGGTGCCTGATGTCATACAGCAACCAGTAAGAGCAGCAGTTTGGACTGTCTTCTCATCTTGTAACCTCTTCAGAGCAGTAGCATCATTGTCTTGCTCTGTTTGCACTTTCAAGATGTCATTGTCATAGAACTATATACCATACCATCAATAGAAATAAATGTATTCAGCGCAAAAAAAATATATATGCATAATATAATATTTAGTTAATATTATGGATATTAATGTATTGCATTTTATAAATTTTGTTAACCTCATGATTGAGAGACAAACTATTTACCATTTTCAATAAATCTTTATAACAACGCTCCAGCCGGGTGTCATGACCACCACCCTCACTAGATCCATATTGAATTATACTTCTATGTTTTTCTGCCTTTTTTCGCAAATGATTGATGCGCTCCTTGGCATACCTAGCATGGATTGGTTTCTTATTATTACTGACATTACCATCAAGTCTTTGTAATTCATTGACGCGTTCGGCAATTTTATTCCAAGCATCTTCCTTCACTAAAGTTCCTTTGGAACCTCTTTTCAAAAGAAAAGGGTTAGCTCTGATGGTTTCTTCCATCAGATAACAGTCGCCACTTACTGTCGCTTTGCGACGACGTTGATCTTCACCAGAAGCACTCACATCTACAGTCTCTAATGGTAATGGAGGCGGAATGGCGATCTTAGCAATAGGTTCTGCAGCTGTATCTTCAACTGGTGAAAACTCTTGAATATCTTCGACAGTGTTTGCAGTAGACTATATATATGAGATAATATTATAAGAGGATTATATAAGTATTATTATTATGTGTACTTTGATAGTAGTATTTTACATAGTTACTTCATTCATCAGGTAAACATACAGAATTAGCTTTGGCAAATGACTCTGTTTCGTCAATAAAGGTAAAGTTGTTTGAGTTTGATGCTGGCATAATAATAATAAAAAAGTTGATCAAATATCAAGGAGAAAAATACTTCAGTAATAAAAAATCAAAATGAATCTATTATTATATGTATGTACTTTTATATATATTTTACAATTTTATTTTTGGGTATCAATCAACCAATCTATGGATAAACATATCCTTTTAACAGGTGGGGATATTCCTTTTTTTTATGAAATTTGATATATTAACAAAAAGTGTTTGATTTTTTATATTTCAACAGACAGCAACATGTAACAGTGACTTTAAGAAATAAATTTTTGTATTTTTTTATTAGAACAGTGAAATCTTTTAGCGACTATTTAATACACCGCATTTAGAAGTGAAAATACGAAGTGGTTCGTACTTTGACGAAAGCGGAAATTGAATCGTGACCTGTTTTTCCTTTTACAGTTTCGTATTTTCATGAAAATACGTTGTCCCAAACCTCTCTAATGTCCCAAATGTCCCAAATGTCCCAAGAATTTCCCATGGTGAGTTGCTTTGGTGTGTTTTTTTTGCTTTGCGTGTTCCTGTTTTTGTAGTTCCTTTTCATCAGCAAAGATCGCATCCGTATTGTCAGGTGCACAACCATCATTTTCGGCATAGTTTTTTGTTCCTATTCTTCGTGGTTTTCATAATTTTTGCTGCCGATTATAGGTCGTCAGCATGCCATATTCATAAAACTGTGACAGGTCATCTTGATCACTTTTAACTAGTTTTAATGCTCGGCGTAATGTTGATCTAAGTGGCTGACCCCCCTTGATCAATGTGTTGAAAACTCGATGAAAACTTTCTATCGCATTACTCGTGCGACAAACATGAAAACGTAAACTATGCTTCATAATAGATCCATTCACAAATATCATACTTCGAACATCGGGTTGAAGCCACCATAGAAGCCATTTACAAGTGTCTGGGAATTCGGATACAATATTGTTGCACGTAACATTAAATCCCGTGTCATCAACAGTAGTGCACAACTTGACAGTAAGCTCCAAAAAAGTAGTGTGTTTATCAACAGGTACGACAGCGTGAATACTACTGATGCATTGCACCGATTGCATCCAATGCATGTAGCAACCCTTCAAGTATTTAAGGCCATCGGTCATACCACAAGTATATATGTTATATGCTGACAAATATCCATTCTTCTGTGACAGCGAGAAATCCATGACCATCCCTATAAAGTTATGTAGTTATCTGATGAAGTAAAGTCGATTTTGTATAACGAAAAGAATGCCAGAAAGTATTCATGAAAATGTTCTTTTTTTAATCCCCCAATAACAGCTTGAAATATCAATGAATGCTTTCGTATTTCAGGAAAATACAAAACAGTTGAACATAAATATCGATCCTTTGGAAATGCTTTATAAGTTACATCCGTTATGCAGGGAAATGCTTTGAAGTTGACATATTTAAGCATTAATGGTGCCCTGAAAGTGATGATAAAGGAATGAGAAGTAATGTTTGCTGATGTAATATAATCCGGATAATCATTTTCAAGTTCTTCAAATTTGCTAAACATGTTGTTATATCAATCGAAATTAATAAAATAAAAGAGACAGTAATAAGTCAATGAGACCCAAAAGAACAATAATTGAACTGAAGTTTATTATAATAAAATATTATCACTATTTATATTAAATCCTAATCAATGGACGGGTATATCAATATGCGTGTATAAAACAATGATAGTCTTCCGATTTGTTAATGACGATGAATAATGACAATGGTATATGTGAACATTATATCCTATACGTTTTGCCGTTGATAAAATAATATATCAATGCAGCTGTCAAATAGTATCAATAAAGAAGACGGACTTCTTTAATATTAAGAGTCATTGAAACATACCGTAAAATACCAAAATGTCAGTGAAACATATTTGAAGTATGCTGTATTTAAATATATATTATTAAATGACCGTTATTATGAAGCCATTGTACGTTGGATACAACACATGTCTTTATCATCTGTAGATTTTTCTTTTGTGTTTTTTCCACATTTCCGAATTTCATAGTTAACTCGATCCAAATTACCTAGTACAGGATTGATGCTGCATACAGAGTTTGCTATCGTTCCTTCCTTGTCTAAAATTCCACTAACTAATCCTTTGGCTTTTCATTGAGGTAATGGAGCTCTTTCATATCCCACGGGTTCCTCATCATGTTGCTTGTAATTATCCAAATATTGATCAAGTTTCTGTTGCTGTTTGTTGCTAAGATGCTTGTCAAGATAGTGGGGTGGGTTTTCTTGGTGATCATCATCATTATCCATCTGATTGTGATTATGTTCTCCAAAATGAACAAGTGTACAAACGTTGCTTTCAAAATAAAAAAATGCATATGCTCTACAAGTTCTATCATGGTAGATGGTACAGAGAACCACTACAACCAGGACATCCAGCATTTATTTGATTTTTCACAGCAGCTTCAGTTATTCCAGGTCGACGTTGAAACATAAAAAAAGGATGATTTTCGTCTTTACATAATCCATTGCATGTCTTTTTGTAACGTCTGCAATTACCTCCTGCCATTCCTCGCATTCAACGATTACTATGCATGCTACGCATTGCCCAACCAATGCCAAGTGAAAAGCGATCATATCTATCTTTTTCGACGTTGAAGTGAGCCGGGGCTGTTTCTGAATATCTCCCATTTGGGTATCTTTTATTGAAGAAAGTAACAATGTTGTTTTCAGTAGACATTTTATTAATTAAAAAAAAAAGTGCACGATGCGTTTCTTCAGGAACATTCCAGTGCACTATTAATTAATATTTGTGGCTTGTTGGTGCACGATAGCCTAATTAGGGTGGTGCACGATTTTTGGAGGTCCCCTACGGTTTTCAATAAAATGTTTGAGGATAAAACCTCCATTCTCACATCAACACCATGTGTACTAACGCTCATGATTTACTTTTAAATCTTACCATCTCCTCCATTATCATCCTCCAGCCTAACTTCAATTGTTGATTCTTCATCTTTCATAACAAAAAAATAGTCAATGCTCCTTCTTTCAAGGCGCTTCCGATTGTTTCTTTCCTTTCTTTCGCTTCTCTTTTTTTTTTTTTTGTAATTCTGGTTTCTCTTATCCCACCTTAATTACACGTCTCGTAAACCCAGACGTGTCATTAAATAAACTCTTCAGTTCTCTGCAAAAAAAAGAGACTAATTATGCGTGTTAAAAGAGGTTTGAAATTACGAGTTGGATCCTTTCTTTAAGATGATGCGCACCCGACACATGAAAAATGTAGTTATTGTAAAGTATTATAAATTTATTGAATAAGAAAGCTTATCAATAATAAATCTTTTCTACTATATAACCTCCAACAGAATGTACACTGATTGCAAATGCCCAAAGAATCAAACATAGAGTTTGTTCACATTTTTCCTTGAGTTCATTTAAGCCATTATTGTAAGTTGTAGCTGTTGATCGTTGCTCAATATCCATTCGTATTGTAATATTTTCTGGTGGGTGACATAGTAACGGTTCTTGTTCTCGTTGTTTATTTCTTTCTCGATCCTTAAACAAAAGAAAAAAAAATTATTGACTGCTAACTCGTCTATGCGTGCTTTATTATCATCTAGAGACTCCAACGCACGAAATAGAAATAAACCCCATCCCATACCGAAGAGAACCATTGCATCGTCATTTATATTTAATATCACAATAAAAAACTGTAAAGAAAAAGAAGGTGCTAAACATAACGAGTAAAAAGTGAAAATAAAAACAAAGATAAAATCAATAGACAGAATCACGTGCAGATGGTAAATGTACTTTATTTGTTTTGCTTAATCTTCTCCTGCATCAAGATCATTTTCTGCTTCTTCTTCATCCTCAGGATCCCTGGTAAAGATAGTTTTGGGTTGTGTTTTTTGATATGCTAAAATTATTATAAACAGGGTATAACATATTAATTATATATCCACTTTTTCTTCCTTGTCCCATGATTATGAATTTTACTTACTATTACTAATCCACATAGGTTCTTCTTGAGCTTGTTTTGCATACTTTAATAGAGCTTCACGAGGATCTTCATCTCGTGTAGTATCCTTAGCAAAGCTCGCAATAACTGATTGTTGTTCGTTAATACCCACACGACCACCCTTTCCAGGTCCCTTGACAGGCATATCTACAAAAGAACCAGAAATAACAAAAATAGTTTCAGCATCGCTTCAAGTTTCCAAAAAACGAACCATGGTGGTTTTCTTTCATTTTACCTGGTCTATGAGAGACTTTAGGATCTTTTCGAAGTTTTTCTCTCTTTCTTTTTGAACTTCTTGGCTGGTCATCTTTAAACATAGGTAATGCATGAGGTGTGATAACAGGTCGATTGATTTCATAATCATCTACAGCGCGTCGTTTTTCTTCTCGTACAACGCATAATTTAGCACCACGTGTGGAATGCGTTGGACTATAAAAGACGGCTACTGAGCCATCAGCACTACCAGTAATTATCTTGAAAATTTACAAATGAGTATGATTAATTACGATCTATCAAATATCAGTTAATAATAAATAACTTCTTTATTTTTCACTTACTTGATTGATTCGTGGATGCCATAATACTCGTACAACACTGGATTGGGTGATACCTGTAGCAAATAATTAATTATAACCATTGCGCTTTTTAATAATAATCCAGAATCAAAAAGCTTACTCATTGTTTTTTGTATTTCTAAAGTTTCTCGATCCAACATGACTAATTTTCCATAACCTTTCCCTTTTGGAACAGATGTTCCTAAAGAAATTAAACTACTGATTAGTTATGTTGTGTTATGTTTCTTTTTTTTTATTACTTGTTATTTTTTTTTTTACCAGTTAAAATATATCGTTCATCAGGACTAAAAATAACATTTGTTTCTGGATTAACAGTCTCCAAATTATATCTAGTGCGTACAGTGGATTTCAAATTTCGTATATCCCAAACTATAGATAGCAGACATGAATTATAAAATTGATTTTTTCAACCTTATATATATATATATATGTGTGTGTGTGTGTGTGTGTCAGTAATAAATAGAAGAGCATATGTTTATTTACCTTTGACACTATCATCACCACCTCGACTCACCAGGGTATGATTATCTCTTGAAAACAATAATGAAGAAGTTTCTGTAAACTTCTGATGTGCATCTGTAATAGCATGGGAAGGTCTTAAAAAGGGTCCTCCAGCACCCCATAAATTGATACTACCATCTTGGAATGCACCTGCAATTAATTTGGCATCAGGACTATAAGTGATGGCTGTTGCTGGTGACCTTCCACCTCGTTCCCTGGATTTATATACCACTACTGATTTTTGCTTTCGATGTCGTTCTACATCCCAAATACGCAATGATCCATCTTGTGATGATGTTGCAAATGTTTGTTGATCTGTGGGATGCCAAATACCACTTGTCAATGCTGCAATGTGACCATCGGTATGACGCATATCTCTGATATAAGGATCTCCCTTCATATATTCGCATACTTCATTACCATCCCGAGTATATAATTTTGCTTTAGCGCTACCAGATATAATCAGTACACGATCACCTGTCAATGAATATTGTAATTGATGAATTTGGTTTCCTCCACATGGTTCAATACTACGAAAAGGTCGAAAGGATCGATCCATTCCAGCAAAATCCCAGAATTTTACATCATAATCGTATCCACCAGTAATTAAACGAGCACCCGCAGGATCCAAAGTTAATGCTGATACAGTTCGTGTATGATCTTTTAGTTTGATTTCGTGAGTGATAGGTAGAATATTACTTTCTGGTTCCAAATCGGCATCGTCTGAATTGTCATTATCTTCATTATCATCAAATACTTTTGAACTTTTTGTAATGTATTTTGCAGGTTCGGAAGGTGAATCCGTATTGGTGTTTTCAACTCTTTGTCGTTTAAGTTCATTTTCGTCCTTTTAAATAAATATCATGTTTTTGCATAAATGATTAATATTTATTTTTATCCATATTCACGTAATCCCCCCCCTCCACGCCCACATACACACACACACATACATTCATACCTCTCGTTTTGTTTTGTCAAAAAAGGTTGTTGTATCTTTTTTCTTTTCTTTTTTTCCAAATGATGTTGGTAAGAATTCACGTAAAGTATCCCAGTCATTATCATTTTGTTTTTGTGTAGCAGTTGCTTTTTTGTTAGATTTAGGATTTTTCGAAGAGCCAAAGGATTGTGGCAAAAAACTTGCTAAATCATCATTCTATAGATATAAAATCACATTATTCAATTTATTTATGAAATGTTGATAAAGAGAAGAAAAGAAGTATATACACAACAGCAATATATATATAGAACTTGCCATTTTTAATCGATTGCAGGGAAAGAATTATTTTGGAAGATAGAGAGAATTGTAAATGATATAAAAATTCAAAAAATTAGAGTCACAACTATTTCCTATTCAAATTTTAATTTTCTGCATAAAAACATTTTTTTCTTTTTTCTTTTAAGCAACAAATAATATGCCTAACGCACGAAAAAAGAAAGCAGCTAAAAATGAAGACTTCAAGGTTAGATAACACACCATGTTCTTGTAATTTTTTTAAAAAAAAGTTAAATATTTAATTAATCCTTTTTTTTTTCTTTGTTGATTATTTAATTATTATTATCATAGAAAAAAAAATTAAAGATCGGAAAGAAAAAGGCTTTGCCTGATAATTTTACTGACACTTCATTCCGTTCCAAAAGTAAGTTTTATCAAATAATTATGATTGAATCCATTCATTGTTTATATTTATATCAACAAATCTCTTATTTTTTTTAGGCATTTCGCTTCCTAATCAAAGTATTACTGAGGATAAATCAAAACAAGTGACAACACGCAGAAACTTAACTCTGACTGATTTAGTTACTCAAGTAAAACATTATAGTCCTGGTGTACGAAAAGGTAATATACATTAATAAATATCTAGTTGCTATTCTGTTTTTGTTATTATTATTTATAAAAAAAAAAGAATCATGAATTAAAAAAAATGGTAATAAAAAAATTTAGATGCCATACTTGGACTTCAAGAACTTTGTGCTACACATCCAGGAACACTAAATGTATCACTTGGTATTGTTGTCAATGGTATATTAAAATTATTTGTTGATGATGTAAGTTTTATTTTAACAAATGTTCTATAATTCATAACAACAACTACTATTCTTAAACGTACATCTGACTTTTTTTTTAATAGGATCGAGAAGTGCGTAAAGCATTATTATCGTTTTTACAAGAATCAATGCCAACTATTGATAAAGTGAATCTTGCACCTTTTCTTCCATTGTTAGTCATGTATACATGTTCAGCCATGTCACATATCTTTGAAGATGTACGATTGGATGCTGTTAAATTAATGGATTTATGGGTGAATCTTGCCTCCGCTGCAGTGGTTGACAAATTTTGGAATAAGGTAATAACAGAACTATTATATTATATATAGTCGAATTTTTCTTAATCTTTTCTTTATTTTCATCTCGCTTAGATTGTTGGAATATATACGAGTTTTTTAATGGTCAATAGTGCCAATGCATCTCAAGCAACAAGGGCAACAAATACTGGAACGAAAATCACTAATATTGGATCTGCTAAAGTTGCTGCTGCAAGGTCTCATCTACATCTCCATAAGGTAAAATTATTATATATTCAATAATCTTCTCTTCTATGCTTGTGTACTTGTATATAATTGAATTACATTGTTTATGATGTTTTCTATTGGTATTTTGTAGAGCAAACTTGGACTTTTAAGTAGTTTATCCAGATTTTTGGAAGCAGGTCTTTCAAGGAATCGTCGAGAGCAGTAAGTATTCTCTTTATAGCTTTATTATTATTATTATTTTATAAAAAGTATTGAATGAATTATTTTATATACTATTAGTATGTGGTTCTTATTAGGTTCCTTGGATAATAAACGTGCAAGAGAAACATTCAAAAAACAATTAAAACGATTAAAATCATCTCGAGACTCCAACGCGATCAATTGTCAAACATCATCTAAAGTAAGTTTTATATATAATTTGATGATTTATATGAAATATCAACAAAATGTATATATAACTTAACTTACATTAATGATAATGGTAATAGGTATCGTGTTATTTGACACATCCTGCAGCTGATTCAATTATCCCATATTTATCGTCTTCTAATTTACAAACGCTTAACTTATTCGAATCCTCCGGACCAAAAAATCAAGAGATAAATCAATCTTTTTCTTCTTTGTCAACTACATTAAAAACCAACGGAACAGCGGATGATTTTAATGTTCAGGTAAATGTTAGCTAGTATATTTAAATAACTTTCATTTGATAACACATATTTACGTTTTATTTGTGATAATTATTAATATATATATATACAATAGAAACTTATCGAAACGTTTCAACCGGTATTAGTGAGCACGTGGCTTGAAACTGCTCCATCGGTATTTTCAGCAACAAACTCAATCACATTAACACCTGCCCTTGAATTATTGCAAGTCGTTTTAAAACTAACATTGATTCTTTGGCGTGCGTTAGTTAGTGGTGATGAAATTAATCAAGTGGATTCAGTATGGATTGAGAAGAATTGTTATCAGTTATTGAAACATTTTACTGTATATTT
Organism: Circinella minor; assembly: GCA_016758965.1. NCBI lineage: Eukaryota > Fungi > Mucoromycota > Mucoromycetes > Mucorales > Lichtheimiaceae > Circinella > Circinella minor. The sequence goes on from JAEPRB010000340.1 coordinate 11,519, forward strand.
TCCTTATGGTGCAGATACACTAGGTGATGGTGGGGCAAAGGTAAACAAAAAAATTCTATCATGTATTCATAGGATAGATAAATATGTATACCTAAACTCATCATATTTATATACATAGGCTGATGCTGTATTACGTGAAATGAATATTGCAACCTGTGAATTGACATCCCTTCTTTTATTGGCCAAAACTACATATATTCAAAAACAACAACCAGTAACTGGACAAAAGCGACGACGACAACAACAACAACATCAAAATAATGGATCAGAAGGCATTAATGCTGAATTGACTGAAAAAATTGTAGATCATGTATTGAGTGTATTAGGATCACAGGTATATAAAAAAACATACATAGATTAAATTAACTGAAGTGATATATACTAATTTCAAAGAGGTTTCGTTGTTATGCATGCAGGATAAAAATGGTGGGAAAATGACATCAATATCTGCTAATTTCAAAGAAAATGATTTAAATACATTATTACCAGCTGTTTGGGGTTTTATGAATAGTCTTGATTCAGAATATCAATTTGAAATATTCAAGGTAAAAAAAAAATACAAAGATCAACTATTTAACAGGCTTTCTACTAATGATTATTTTATTTTTAGACATTTATAAATTATTATCATCAATGTAATGTAAATTCAAGTTTGAAGCGGATAGCATTGGAATTCTTGAGTAGTGTTTACTTGGTAAGAAAACGTAAGAGTATAGATAATCGAATGTTATATATATCTTAACTTTATTTCCTATATTTATATTAGATTCAATCTAATCCAAGTTATAATGGACGCTTTCATCTCGATGCACCTGAATATGAAAATCTTGTTCAAGGATGGTTTCGTACTTTACCAAAGACCTTATGGCAATTGAAAACAAATCATATTGAAACGACCAGGGTAAGTTTATTGAATTATATAATGAGTATATTCAAAAGAAAGATAAATTTACTAATCAAATGGTTGATAATTAGATTATCGTTAATATCATGTGTGAAATTGCTAAGCGTGATACAAAGGATATTTTTAATAAAGAGGTATATAATAACTATATAGATAGATAGATAGATAGATAGATAGATAGAAAGAAATATTAATCAAAAGAGAAAAAAAAACTAACTGTTTTATATTTAGTCACTCTTGGCAACGGAAATGGCCATGGTTCCTTTTTTTCATGTTCATCTTGCTTCTAAAGGTAGCACATTTTTTTTATATTATAATTTGACGTTTTTTATTTATTTATATTGTATCTTCATTTTCAATAGGATCATTATTTGGACCATTTATTAGTTTACCCAAAGATATTCAAGATCGAGTACTTGAGTTTTTATATTATGTGGATAGTGGATCAGAGAAAATAGCAAAGGCTTTGTCTGAATGTAAAATTCGACAAGAAGAAATTTCTGTATACAGCGTTGGAAGTTGAATTTGGCTATGCAAAATAAAAACGAGCTATGATTTTGATAATGGGCCACCTTTTCCAAATTGAGCTACTTCACGAAATTGGGCCATGTTGATCAAATTGAATTATTATTTACTTTTAAAAATTGACCAAATGCTTGGAACGTCATTGTGCTTGGTGATGTTATCTTCTATTATATCATATCGTCACATTTCAATGATCTTTTCTAAATAGGGTGGTTTTGTATATCGGCAAAAAGTAAGATGTGAACAATGTTATATTTATGAAGAAAATGGCTGCAAAAAGTAATCTATTATTATTAATCAAAAGATACACAGTTACAACAATAAAAAATTATTCACTATACATAGATAACTAAGCACTGATTTATTATTTTAAAATTGACACAAATCATTATATTACAATAAAACATTCGCTAAACTACATTGCTTATCATGGTACTATACCAGAAAAGCCCTCACGATAAAGAGTGCTAATAATCATAAGTTTTATGAACATAGGCACATTTCAATCATGGCCGATGTTTCGGCACCGCTAAAGTGAATGAGGCAGTGAAAGCTTTGACTATGACATGTTGCTGAGACTTAAACACGTAGCATAAAGCATAAGAGAGAAGAAAGTTCATACATAATTACCATCAATCTTAAAAAAAGTTATTGGTGTCATGGACTGCATCAATAGTGTCACAATGGAATAAACTCTAATGATAAAAGAAGTGGAAGAAAAACAGAAGGAAGAAATCCTAATGCCGGTGGCAAAGTCGATTGTAGAAACAAAAATGACAGCAAAACGCATCTCGAACAAAAATAGTTAATTACTTCAACAATGTAAATGCTCAAATATTACATATACAGTACGTACGATAGATAGCTAGCTATTATCACTATTTTTTTTTTTTTTTTTTTTTTTTTTTTTACAAATAGTTAAAAGTTCCAATCCATATACAAAATATAATTACTAGAATAATCCCCCTTTTGCTTCGCTACCAGGGGCATTTCCTAATTGGGGACAATTAATTCTATGGTATCTGGGCCGATGTTTCTTCACTAACCCCTTCTTGATCATCAATTTCATGTATTTTTCTGTCCAAGAGTACAACCGTTTCATCTTTTCTCAAATTGAGCACGGCATCCTTGGCGGACATATTTACTCGAGAAAAGTATACTGGAGCATTACAAGTATCTGTTTATCATTAAATTCCAATCAGAGAATTCAAGATTTCATACAAAAATTACCCCTACCTTGTCCCAACATTCGGTTATTATATGTGAGCCCATGTGCTTTGACAAGTGCGAAGACAATAGAACAATCGTCTGAATCAAATTGGATCATCTTGTTATTGATGACAAAATTCCAAGACGACACTAACAAAATAAAGCAGCGACAACAACAGCTACAACTGATACTACTACAGGTTTGAAAACTTTAGAATTACACCATGTGATACTCGTATAATCTGTGATAACAATAACAACTTACAAGTATTACAAATAACATGTGCCATGGAACATCAAAACAAACTGCATAATGTCATCTGAATTTCAAGGCTTCTTTTAACAACCTGCAGCGTTTGCATTGTGTGATACCAAATGACAAGGGACTTCAATTTGCCAAAGTACTTGGAAACTGTTCTCTGGTAAGCGATTTGGGTATCAATTGCAACAACGAAATACCCGTGGTGACTTTAAATGCGGTAGCCAAGCTTGATACAATAGAACGTCTTAAATTGACATTCCATCGTGAGATTGACATTAGTGCTATGAAATAAATATTAACCAACGACAACAACGACAGCAGCAGCAGCAACAACAACAATAGTAACATCAAAGACATTAATTTGAGACATATCTGTTTCAACAACTGTGATGGTTTAGCAAAGAATTTAATGGAATGTCTGATTACAACACGACTACATGGTGTTGAATTAAAGGATGGGGATTCAATTCTATGGAATGTTCATAAAGTCTTGCTGTAAAGTCTCACCAAAATGAACAGTATTGAGGGGGGATATTGCTATGATGAAGAAACAGAACACGAGTGGTTGATTGATTCCGAACATACCTCAATACAGCCTATTATTACAGATTGCGAAAAATTATCTCAAATACCTACGTCAAATAATGCTCTAGTAGCTGCAAATTAATTTTTTGAAATTTTGAGCATATCTCATATGCATCCAATAATTTTGAGTGCTTCTTGTCTATCGCCAATAATTCACATCTTGATAGCTAACCATCCTCTTCTTTTTCAGCTTGAAGATTTCTGCTACTGTTGTTCAATGTTGCTACTGTTGCCATTGCTATCTTATGACCGCGAAACCTTCATTAAATTCAACGTTAAAGAGAAATGAAATCTAATTACTGTTCATACTGTTGCTGTTTTTGCTGTTCATTATTTATACATTGTCAATAAAGGTTTTTTTTCTGTATGAGAGTTGGTTAGAACTTTGTGTACGGTGGTATTGTTAGTGTAATCCAAGATCCGAACATGATTATCGACGCTTTTCATAATGATAAATGCTGTTTTGTCATGATGGTAGAGTTGAAAATGGGTGCTATAGCATATTATCATTTACTAATCAGTTATATAGATCAGTTCACACTAATGCTGCTGTAGCGAGTTGCTCGGATGAAAATGATGCAAAAACATTCAGAAAGATTTCTGCTGGTAGTTCATTAAGGAAGTCAATGATCGACTTCATTTTTGTTTGACTATTGTCGATGTTGTTGCTGTTTCTGTTGCTTCTGACATGCTGTGGTCATTGTTGTAGTAGTAGTGTTCTTTTAACTACGTATATTGGTACCAGAACTTTCTGGCGTGTTGCTAATAGAAACCAACACCGCGTATTGCTTCTTTTTTTTCTTGTCCTTCTTTTCCTTCTTTCTGAATATCATCCTCTTTGCATTTACTTCTTCATACTTCGTCATTAATTCCTAAGCGATTGCTCCTTCCACTTTGAAGATTATTTTATTTGCTTCATAATCAGGATGATGTTGGTAGTTGGGATGGTCTGAAATCAGTTTACGACGGCATTCTAGACACATCATTTGGTCAATACTGTCCAAACGACCACCTATTGGGCAGTGAACATTATTTCAAAGATTTTTTAGAACATAATTTCTGACAGGCATAGCAGGGATCCTTGTTATTGATAAGTTGTAACTCGTCAGTAAGAGAAACGTATGTCGACTTTGTTGCTACTGTTGTTGGTATAATAGTCGATGATTTTGAACCTGGTTCCTAAACAGTCAAAATGAGTTTTCTTTATTTTATGTTTGCATTTGCAAAGGTAGAACCAGGATCTGACTTTCTTTTGATCGAATTATTGGTGATTTTTGGATAAATTTTCTTTGCGTTTGATTTGTCATTCATGTTTGGATAGTGAAAGTATCAAAAAGAAAAAAAAAAAGAAAACGCGCAGCTCTATTGGTGCGGATAAGCGACATATATATGCTATGCTGGCTAATTTTAATACACCGCTATGAATCGTTTAAAAAATCCAGTCATCTTCAAAACAGAAAAGAAAAGCTATAATGATATGAGAATTGCTACGGACACACCACAAATAAAAGTTATCTAATAAGTTCTTGGACCATATAAATTATAGTAACAGCGTTATTAAACTAATAGCGCTTAATTGGCCACTCATATGCAACATTAAAAGTATACATTATTCCTTGTTTGTCTTGTCTTTATAAGTGTTACAACTCCCCAGTTGTGTACATAATGATATAGTGAGAAAAGATAAGAAATATTGACAGTTACAATAAAAAGTTGAGCTGCCAATATAAATCCATAAACATTTTTAAGTTATATAACGATAATAACTGTATAGATAATGTAGAATGCTGGTTGAATACAATGTAATTATATCAGATTACTTTTTCCCTTCAAAAAAAATCATAAAAGTGGGGTGTCTGTAAGAGTTGAAGTTATTTAATAGAGTATGTTTTTAGGGTGTCCGTGGCAATTCCCTATTAATATATCTAATCTTCAATAACTAATATTAACAGTTGGAAGCAACCATTGACTCTCCTTTGTTGACATGTTTTTTTTGTGAGTTTAGCTCTTTCAAAAGTCAACGCATCTGTTTTTTTTTATTTATTAATTGGGCATTGTTTTCATTGATGGATATTATGGTTATTTTAGGGTATAGGGGTAATAAAGAGCTTTGCTATACGTAAAGGGCTTCCTATCTCAGAATTGAGTGGATAGCCTTTTATTTTTATGTGGTTTATCAGTTACACGATCCGACTGTTGATTGCTGTTGTGTATGTATTATGGTGAAATGTAATACTCGTTTGAGTATGCAGCAAAGTACCTACGTAAGATCTGTCCAGCCTTTCAAACCAAGACGGCGACAGGTGATTCTTGGTTATTCCTTTTGTTTCTTTCGACTCTTGAGTGTGTGTTACGTATGGTATGGTCAGCAAAGCACTTTTCGATTTACATGAGTTTAACTCAAGGTGAAGTACGTATCAATTATGATAAGTAGTAAGTCATTTAATTGTTGTAAGCAAGTATCTATTATTTTACATTTTGCATTTAGATTTTAGAACTGGTCATTTAACATTGTATATTATTTCCCAAATGTAAGGGACCAAGGAGATAATATGAAACACGGCCGAAATGTTTCCCCGTAACCGAATTAAAACTTAAAAAAAAATCTTTAAAGTATGGTATAGCATTAGTCCGCGTGTGAGAGTGTTACCAATCCATGAAACAGACAAGCAAAAAAAAAAAAAAGGAATTGGTAAAAGTAATTGGTTTTATTATTACATAAAAGAGATAATTTAAATAAGGTCAAAAGAAAAATTTAATGACAGGAGCATATTTTTTTTTTTTTCGATCCCATTACATCACGTTACTTTTTTTTTTCCTTTGATTCCGATAGGTTGCATCATATTGCGCAATACCAAACTTTATACTATAAATTAATCTTTTACATTTATTTTGTTTAAACGCGTTTTCTTCTTCTTCTTCACTCTTCTTAAATATTTATACTTTATTATTAACAACAACAACAACAACAACAACAAAATGGCTCCTCTTAAAATTATTGGTGTTGGATATGGAAGAACAGGTGCGAATAATTGATCAATTACTATCTAATTTTTTTTTTTTATAAACAAATAAACGTTATTTATACATATCAATATATTCCAGGAACCGAAAGCTTAAGAGTAGCATTAAACATGCTTGGGTAATAATAATACATTGAATCAACTAGATATGATACGTATTTATATGTTGACAAAATGTTGATATATATTTTTATGTACTACAGATACAATACTCATCATATGCGTGAAATGTTTAATCGTGATGGTCATCCAGAAGTTTTTCAAGAAGCTTATGAACATCCAGATAATGAGATTGATTGGGATATGCTTTATGATGGTTTTGATGCTGCTGTAGATTGGTAAATAATAAGAATCTTTTTATTTATATATAATAAAAGTGTTAAATATTAATAATAATAAAAACTTTAGGCCAACAGCTGAATTTTTAGAACCACTTATGAAAAAATATCCCGATGCAAAAATTCTTTTAACAGAACGTGATTTTGAAAGTTGGTATAAATCTGTATCTAATACTTTACATCCAATGGCAACCCAAGTTATGAAATCATCGGATTCTGAGTATATGAGGTAACTTTACCTATATAGATATAATATATAATTATTTGATACTTACTTTATATGATAATAAATTATATAGGCGTATACATAGTATGGTTTCTACTATTGCTATGAATGGTGATATAGCAGATCCTAAAAGATTTCAAAACAAAGAAGATATCAAGAAAAAATTTGAAGAACATTATAATAAGGTGAAAAGAATTGTACCTAAAGATCGTCTTTTAGTTCTTCAACTTGGTGAAGGTTGGAATAGATTATGTGAATTTCTTGATAAACCAATACCTAATGAACCTTATCCACGTACTAATTCTACTAAAGAATTACAAGAATCAGTTGAAAAAATTTATGAACAATTGAAAGAAAAAGAATTAAATTAAAGCAACTCCGTTAAAACAAATATATTTTTCTTGTTTTCTTGAATAAAACTTTACATTCATTAAATAATCATGAGAAAAAAAGAATTTGTTTTACCACCTAAATTCTCAGATGGTATTAATGGTGAACAATTAGCAATAGAACAAGGTTTTGAATTATATTCTTATCATAATAGAGATGATCATTATGAAGGAAAAACATGGTTTAGAAATATACCAAGACGTGTTTTTGAAAAGTATGGGTGATAAAAAAAAAATTATTGATTATACAGCTATTTCTCATACTTTTTTTTTTTATTTATTTAAAAAGAAAAGGGATGGAAATGAAAGGATTACCAAAAGGTTATGCTTTAGGAGGAAAAACAGATTCTACTGGTCGTATTAATAGATATATTTTTGGTAAGTTGTTATAAATTATATAATATTTTAAGGATATATATATATATTTAATTTATTTATTATAAAAGGACATCCAAGTAAAAAAACGTATCGTTCATCAAGTAAGTTTAAACATTATTGGAAATAATATATAATAATATACGTATAATAATATATATTCTTTATACGTAGCTGAATTTGCTCCACATATTAAATGGCTTTATCAAGATAAAAATAAACGTAAAGAGTGTGAATGTCATTTATGTATTGATTCTTTAAAAAAGAAAATACAAGTTAAATCAAAAATGAAAGAACAAAAAATAATTAAAAACAATCCTAATGAACAACAACAAACAAAACATAAACTCAATAATAAAATACGTAATGTATCTTATGTATATATCGAATCACCACCTAATCGAAAAGATTTACCTATACCTGATTATATTGATATCCCTGAATTAATTTTACCAACACATCATTGTTTATCTTAATTAAAATATATTAATATTTTATTATTATTATTATTCTTCTCCTCTTTCATCTTGATCATATCTTGATTGAACATCACGAATAATTTGTTGATACATTTCTTTTGGATATTCACTACCTCGAATTTGAAATGCATAACATGCTACGTAATAGAAATGTTTAAAGTCATTAATATTATTATTTGATTATTATTATTATTATTATTATTACCTCGTTCTACTTTAGCTATACTTGATCGAAGTGCACCCATTTTCTTATTAAGTTGTGGTAATGTTGATCCAGCTACAATATCACAATCTACATATATATATATATATGTTACATAACAACTTCTTTTTAATATACTTTATTACTATTATTATTTACCTATATTGATTTGACGTAAAAATCGACATATTTCCAAAGACTGATCATAATTACCAGTAGTAATAATATGAATAGCATGTCGCATTAATTCACCTGTAAAATCGGCTATTCCTAATATAAAATCTTCATCACGAACATATAACCACTTTTATAATATAATATTAGTTAATAATAATTTTGTTTACTATTGATATATATATATATTACTAACTTGATTTCCATTATCATCTTGAAATAATTGATCAATTTCACTTTTTTTAATCAATGTATTATGTTCTAAATAATATAAAAATGCAACACCTTCGATCTAATAATAATAATAATAATAATATAACCTTATAATTAATTAATTAAATGATAATAATAATAATAATAATAAAAGATAGTTCATACAAATTCTTCAAATCCTCCAGCAAAACTTCTTGAATATCGATAATAGTTAGGTCCAACTACTTCAATGGATAATTTTTGAAATAATTCCATAATTTCTTTTTGTTTTAATTTTGCTTCATTATAATTTTTACCACCTCTTTGTGCAGCTCTAATAATAATAAAAATTATAACTTTATATTTTGTACGTATTTTAAACCCTTTCTTCTCTTTTCCATACCTACCGATGAAGTGCAAAAACCATTTTCTTGCTTTGTGCAGTAATATCTCTATATATAAAATAAAAAAAGTTAATTACTATTTTAAATCATTAGGTTTTTTTTTTTTATTTTATACCTTGACAACTTGATCACGCGTTCACGTCGATCGTGCTATATTAAAAAAAAAACTGTTTTAGTTTCAATGACATGTTCTATTTATAAAAAAAAAAGTATTATATAAGAGAAAAAAATTATTACATGAGCATCAAGAACATTACGTGCTTCAGTAAAAAAAGGAATAATGTCCATTATTATTATTAAATCAATTATAAAAAAAGAATAAAAAAAAAAAATATGCAAGTTGGAAAGTTATCAAATGCTTTTTTCCCCGCCCTTTTCTAACCATTGTTTCTCTCCCTTTCCCCCCCCCCCTTTTTTTTATTATTATTATTAACTTTGATATGGTAAAATATACTTTTATGAAAAATAAACACATTGGAAAAAAATAAAACACACTTTTTTTAATTGAATCTAAATGAAATAGGGATCTGTGGCATTAATTCTTGTTGACATTCAAAACGATTTTCTTGAAGGTGGTTCACTTGCTGTACCAAACGCTTCAAATATTCTTTCAACAGTTCATAAACTTATTGATAAAGCAGATTTTATAGTAGCCACTCAGGTAAAATAAAATTATTATTTTTTTTTTTTACCTTATCATTGTTTCTTTAATCAAGAAAAGATAGGATTGGCATCCAAAAAATCATATCAGTTTTGCAGTGAATCATCCAGGTAAACAACCTTTTGATCAAATAACCATTGAATATGAGGGTCATGAAACAAAACAAGTTTTGTGGCCCACCCATTGTGTGGTAACTATTCTATATTTTCTTGTATATATCAATTATCAATGAAATAATTTAATTAATATATATATATATATATACAATAGCAAAATAGTCATGGTGCAGAATTAGCATCAAGTATTTCTAAAAAATCAATTAATCATATTGTACAAAAGGTATACATGACCGATCAAGTATCAAAGAAAAAAAAAAGTCAATAGATATCAGAACTTATTTTCATCATTTATATCATATAGGGAAAAAATTCAAAAGTCGATTCATATAGTGGATTTGCTGATAATGATTATCAAGAAATTACACCTCTTGCAAAGATCTTATATCAAAATAATGTGGATATTGTCATTGTTGTTGGATTAGCAGCTGATTATTGTGTTAAAATGACTTGTTTAGATGCTGTTAAATTTGGTTTTAAAACAGTACTTGTAAAGGAAGGTACACTTGCTGTTGCTCCAGACCAGTTTAATGCTACCATGGAAACTTTACAATCCAAAGGTGTTGAAGTAACTCATGTAGATCATGTCATTAAAACATATTTGTAAATAAATCCATTATGTATCATAATTAATATAACTATCGTTTAAACTATCATTTTTTTATTTTCATTTGTCATCATTCTCATCATTCTCAACTATGTCTTCTTCTTCTTCTAATTCCTGTTTATCAGTAGTAATATGTTTGGTTCGTTCAATCTGAGCTCGGCATTCCAATTTTTCCATCTATTTATAATATATATTAGCTTATAAATGATATCCAACAATGTTTATGTAAATAAATAATACCTGTAAATCTTCCATTTTTTCCTTCAGTTCATTAATTATTTGAGTCATTTCCTGTAATTGTTTCTTATGAACACCTTTTTCAGTCTATTTTTTAGAACAAAAATAATAGTAATTAATATCTTGAAAAGAGTATTACTATCATTCTACTTACTTGATCAATATCATTGACTTCTTTCTTTAAAAGAGATTCTTTCTTTATTTGTTCTTCAAGTTGTCTTGAAATTTTCTCTTTTTCATCAGCAAGTTCACTTTTATGTATTATACATGTTTTTTTTTGTTAGTACAAAAATAAAAAATAACAGTTATATATATATTTTACCTTTGAAGTTTCGTTAAACGTTGATTTTCAGCTTGTAAACTAGCAACTAATTCTTCCATTCCCCACCATTGTGATAATAATCCTTTAATATATTCTTTTTGTTCTTCTAAATGTGCTGTATCTTTTTCCCAAAGAAGCATTTGTTTTGTTAATTGCATCACTCGATGTTCATTTTCAGATGCCTTTTCTAATAATGGTTGTCGAGTTTTAAGTTCATTTTTCAATTCAAATACTTCTTGCTGAGATTTTAATAATTGAATATGTTGTTCTGCAGTTAATTGTTCTTGTTCTTGTAATTTTTGTCTTGCTTCTTCCATATCCGCTTGCCATTTTTTACGTGCTTCTCTATAACTTCGTAATTTGCCTCCTTGTTCATCTTCCCATTTAATATGTTTTTGAGTTGTTAAGGCAGATTCTGCTTTTAATTTGGTTAATGTTGTATTAGCTTCTTTAAGTTGAGCACGAAGAATACGTGTTGCATTATACTAAAAAATAGATAAATAAATGTATCGTAATTAGAAATTTAAGGTGATACAAAATATACATAAATAATGCATAATTATATATATATATATATATAGAAAAACTTTATAGTATACCGTTCGTTGACGTTCAGCTTCAACTGAACTATCGACAACATGTTCTCGATGCAAACGTCCCATATGTTGAAGATGTTGTTGTTTGACAAATAATTCAAAATTCAACTCATTTCGTAATAATAAAACTTCACGCTTTAATGCGGCAATAAGAAGTTTAGTTTCAGGTGATATGGTTGTTGTTGTTGAAGGAGTTGGACTTTTAATACTAGTTTCAGGTAAATGAGAATCATCAGTCATTGATGTTGCAACAATTGATACTGGATCAGGTAATAATGGAGATACTGATGCAGATGGAGAAGGGGAAGAAAAACGTTCAAGGTCTGCATCCTATAATATATATATATATATATATAGATATAAACATAGAAGAATATTAAAGTGTAGTTTATGTTTAGTAATGTAAAAACAATTCAATCTTTCTCTCTTTCTTAATAATATTTACCCAAACATCATCACCAATTAATACTTCAGCACCACTTTTTAATGCACGATGCATATCTAAAATACTATTGACACCTTTACCGGATTGTTGTTTTCTTTCAGGCGTCTTTATTGCTACAGTATCAATAATAGTTGTTGTTGTGGTATCTTGTTCTTGTTCTTGCTGTTTTGACTCTGATTCTTCTTGTACCATTTGTTCTTGCTGATCTTCCATAGACGATGATGATGGACGTGGGACCTGCCCAGTAAGTGCCCATATGGATTCATTTAAAAGATCAGGTTGATTACCACTTCCTTGTTGTTTATCGGAACTAAAAGCAACTCGAGAAGCAGCATTAGTTAAATCCAAACTCATAATTTGTGCAATTACGTCAGGAGGTTCCATTTTCATCCATCGAGATCGATCTGTTAGTTCAGTTTCAGTATCCATCGTAATAAGACTAGGATGTAACATGTGTCTTGATACTTGAGTCTAACCAAAAAACAAAGCAATTAATATCATATAACAAATTATTATTAAATATTCATTGTAATTTTTTTTTTTTTTTTTTTACCAAAGTTCGAGAGCGAAATGTTTCTTCATCAAATTCTTCAGGCATATCAAATCCGTGACCAACAAAATAAAAGTAAGGAGCATGAAGAAACTTGACAAAATTACATGGATATAAACCATATAATGATGTGAAAAAAGGTCCAGTTAATGGGTTAGAAGGAGGTGCCGATAGTTTTGAAAAGGTATAATCTATAATAATAATAATAATAACGTGTAATGACAACATATTTATTAATCCACTGTCCTAAACCATCATTTGAAAAAAATATTTCATGTTACTCACCTGCACAATCCCATCCATTAGCTGCTATACGATTGTTTCCTACAGGTGATGATGGTGATGAAGAGGATGCTGCTGCTGGAGATGAGGAGGATGTTAATTCACCCGTATCTGATGGTTGATCTCCATGAGATACTCTACTTTGTTTTTGACGTATATCACGAAGTTGATCCCAACAAAGAGCACGTGCGAAAATATAAAAAAGTTGTGGTAAATGAGGAGGTAATGAAGTACATATTCTTGGTAATATCATAATCAGATTAGTTACTGACATTGCAATCAATGTTGTTGAGTTATCGTACTGAAAAATGGAAAAAAAAGAAGAAGAAGAAGAAACAGTTTAGTAATAGTTAATCATAAAAATAAATAAATAGAGATAGCTTATCATTTATCATTTTACCATCATTGATTTTAACATGGACGTAAACAATTCTGTTTCCAAAATTTCATGTAAATGTGTTCTCTAAAATAAATAAAAAGATATAAAATGTTTTTAATAAACTAAAATCTTTTGTTAACTATCTAATATCATCATCAAAAAAAAAAAATGAAATCTAACCTTGCGTAATAAAAATTCACTTAATAAATAAACAATTTGTAATCGATGTTTACTTTGTAAAAAATATTCATTTAAAAGCATAAAAAACCGTTTTGTTTCTGCCGCACCAAAACTAAGTAAGATAGCAACAAGACTTTTCGACCATTCATCTTGTTCTAAATCCAATAATGCTTGATGTTGTAACCTTAACCGAGTTGTTTCATCTTGTTGATGTTGTTCACCATAAAAAGAAGAGGATGTGGTTGTTGTTGTTACTTGATGTTTATCCAATCTTTCCAAACTATCTTCTTCACGCTTGTGATAATTTTCTGACCAACCCAAATATTCATCCACAATCATTTTGGCATACTTATTATTATTGTTAGCAATAAGAAGTTTTTCAAGTATAAGACAATCTGAAACGATACCACATGCTTCACGTCGAACTTTATTTGTATAGGATGCTGTTTTTAAAACAGGTTTAAGGACCATGGGCCACCAGTCATGAAAAAAGATACGGTCAGGGCTTAATAAGGGTACCAGTTTACGTACAAATAATAAGATCAAGTAATGTTGATTGTGAATTAAGAGCGCTTCAGGACTACAAGAAACTATATTGCTCACATTACGTGACGGTGGTGGTGATATGATAATGGTATTGTAAAGTTGAAATAAATCGTTGGATAATCGATCTATAGCTTCATTGTTAATTGTTGTATTATTACTACTTCCAATGCCGGTTGTAACAGCTACTGCAGTAGCTGCTGCTGACGCTGCTGTAGTACTTGAATTGGTTGCTGTTGTTGCAGCTGTTGTTGTTGTTGCAGCTGTTGGTCCACTACTACCTCCTCCAATTACTGTTGTTGTTGTTCCTCCACTTGTAGTTGTTGGAGAAGTAGTACGAGAAACAGCATTTTTAGAAAGGGCATCAATTGTTGTACCATGTTCGTCGAGAAAAGTATCAATAGCATCAAGTGTAGTTTGACCGTCCGTGTCAACAGTTGCATTTCGAACCGTTTGGTTTATCGATCGTTGAATGTCACGAAGTGTTACCATTCTTCAAATGCCTTTTTATTTTTTTTTTATTATTATTTTTCAGGTTGGTATATATAGGATTAAAAAAAAAAAAAGAAGTTGCGATCAATATAATAGCTGATTATTTTTTTCTGCATACACGATTCCAGAATTTCGGAGTATCAGCATAAGAAATAGACTCTGACCTTGTTGCTGGTATATATAATTATCAATTGAAAAAAAAAAAAAAAAAAGAGAATGTGTTATATAAACTGAAAAATACAATGAGTATATTTAAAAAAAATAAAAAGTGATAGTATTAGTTATAAGAAAAAAAAACTATCTTCTTTTTTTTTTTACTTTTTGAGTGTCGATAAAACTATCTTTTTTCTTTTTAACATATTATTATCATTCTGCTGCGGTGATATGCGAGTACACTATTTCTAAAACACCAGAGAAGTAAAAAAAAAATTGTTGAAAATTAACCTTTGGATATCTTAATTACGTAAAATATATAAAAACTAATCAAATATACCATATTATTTTATTGTAATAAATAGTTAATTATGCTTAACAGCAAATTGTTATTATTCAAGTATTATATTTAGCGGGCTTATACATAAAATAGTATAATTAATAAAGAAACCTATTATATACGATTTTTTTTTTTTTTTTTTTTTTTTTGCTGTTTTCTAAAGAAATTCTTTTTTTACAAAGTAACTTTTTCTCTCTATCCCCTTTTTTTCTTCTTATTATTTGTTATTTTTTTATAACAGCTTTAAACCTTAACAATCCATTCATCCCAAACCTCAATCTTTAATGCAGGACTTAGGAATTACTGCAATCCATCATGCCTTACAATTCCCTACGGATCTAGAATCCATTCGTACTCACGAAGCTTTGGCGCAAGCAGACGCACCAACAGTAGATCGTGTTTTAAAACGTATTCTTAGTTATTTACAAGGACGAAACCAACGATGGCCTGATAGACGACTTTTTCGTTGCTTAGATTATATAATACAACGTTCTAATCATCAGGCAACCCATATTATATTTCAACTACGATCTTTTAGATCTTGTTTAAAAGCAGCGCTCGATCGACTTGCTAAAGACTCCTCTTTAACGGCAACAACTACAACTACTATAATCACAGAAAGAGAAGAAGGTGGGATTCAGTATCACGATACCAACAACAATGAAATAACCCATATTGTGGAAACCATTATCAAACTTATTGGGAATGTTTTAGACCATCCTAGCTGTAATGATAGAATATTAATGGATATTCGACAAAATCAATCCATCATGTATATTTTACAATGGATAACTGTGTCTTCTAGATTGGAAATTATTTGTCTTCATGCATTAGCAGCAAAAGGAAAATTCTTTGCTAAAGATATGATCGGATATGATGCTTTTTGGACTCTTGCTGGTTTGGTGGGTAGGATACCCGATCTATTACTTTTGATACGTAATTCAGCAACAACAACAACAACAACAACAACAACCTCTGCAACAAAAACTCTTTATTTATGTCTCAAAGCAGCTCGAATTTTTGAAAATTTATTAAATTATGCAAAATCATCTCGTTCCAATACTCAATGTCGTGAAAAAGCTATTCATTTCGTTCATTCTGTTAATTTCATTGGTGTGGCAAGGAGTTGGGAAGTAGCATCAAGTCATTATTTAGAAGATCCTGATAATTCAACCATTCGAAAATTAATGCATTCACTCACAAGTATTGTTAGCAGTTGTGTTGCAGTTTCCAAAGATGTGGCTTCTCGATTTTTAGATGTTCGATCTTCATCTACTTGGCGTGCGACTCTTTCATATGATATGAAGACGTTTTTAAATTATATCAGACAACAACAACAAGACCATCCAGTGGATAGTCATAATAGCATGAATAGTTTTAGCATTACTACACCAGCCATGGATGAAATAGGTACATGGTTTTTTTTTTTTTAAAAAAAAAAGAAAGACATATCAACGTATAAGACATACATATATATACTAATTATATATATTGTTATTATTTTCATAAAGCTCTACGAATGCAACGGCTAATGCGCATAACACTTAGTGTTGCCGTTTCTAATGGTAGCAAGACCATGTATCGACAATCTAGTGTAGATGAATTGATCCAGGATATGACTGTATTTTTATTACTTTTGGGATTTGATGTTATTGTACCTGAACAAATTACAACATTGGGTCGTCCAGCAGCCTCAGGTTCTATAAATGCATGGTTTGGTGATTGTGATTTTCATCATATTTCAAGTGACAAGGCAATACTATTTAAGAAATATCAAGATTTTTTTGTTGTCCTATTAGAATCTTATATACAACATTTACAACTGGCCTCGGAATGGATGGTGATTAATGTATCTGGATACATTGCTTATTTTTTAATTAATATATTAAGCTTATTAACAAATGATTCACTAAAACAAGAGTTTTCACAAAAAGAAGATCAAGAACAAAAAGAAGGGTTCTCATTATCTCCAATCCAAGCACGATTACAAAAACTTGTATCTTACTTTTTGCATTTTGATAATGCTGTACAAGTATTTGCCAAAGCTCCAACTTATCTCAATGATGTAATCTGGTTGCCAACAATACAAACTGCCCTTCAAGGTTTAAAATTATTTACTAATGGAGACAATAATGATCAAGAAGAAAAGGAAGACGCATTTCTTATGGAGGATATAATTCTATCGACACAACAACACGATAGGATGAAGCAAGAACGAAAACAAAAACAAGAAAAAAATCAAACTATCATTTTATATAAATCAAGACGTGCTTTTTCGGTATTAAGGACAGTAACGAAATTTTCGAATGCATGTGCTAAATTAGAACAGGCCGGTGCATTACAAATGGTGAATATCAATTTCATCCCAAATAATTTTGTTGGACTTTTAGAAAAAGAGGATATGGATGATAAAGAAAAAGAAAATTTTTCATCGTTATCCGTATCTGTGCTAAATGTGTATGAATCATTTACTCATTTTATTGCAGCACTAGCAAGTACAATGGCATTGATCCGTGCTAAATTACGTGATGAATTTTCTATTGGTCCAGTAATTATGAAACTTTTATGGCAAGCAAGTCATCGTGTATATCCACAAAAAGTCAATAAGGTGCTTCCATTATTACATAAAGAAGATGTAACTATAAAAAAGAAAGATGCTGCTTGGGCACATGTTGTTACTGGATGCTTGATGGTGATTAATGCATTTGAGTTTGATAATGAATCTTTACAAAAATGGTTAGCTTGGCCACCAGTGGACGATACACATGAACGGAACGAAGAAGAACAATTTTGGATCACTCCACAAATGACGAGTAGTATGCAAGGTCGATTATCCGTTCTGCCTGCTATACTTCATATTTTACTTTCAGAACAAAATGATTTACAAGAACGAATGAATGGTGACACACATATGGGGATGTTGTTACAAGCAGCGAATGCATTTAATTTGTTATCTTTGATTCCAGAATGCGGTATACAACTTGTACGTGGTACAGAGGCAATGCAAATGTTATGTGTGTTACTCAAGGAATTACTAGAACATCGTAAAAATGCAACACATTCTTCTTTGGAAAAAGCAGAGGTAATTGACAATATCAAGATGGATGAAACAACAAGCGAAATTACCACTGTTCAGGATGAACAAGAAGACCAGGAAATGGGAGACCGAGATGAAGTTGATGACGGAAATGGTGATATTGAGTCCACGTTACCTGATAGCAAAAAATCAGTATCGTCATCAGCCAGTGGCCGATGTTTTGATTTTTTACATCGTGGACTTGTACGGATATTGACTTCTCAAGAAAACATGCGATTTATTATTACAAGTGATGTTCTTACGGCTTTTCTTAAACCATTAAGAACATCCATGATTGAAATGGATAGTCACAAGTTAGAGTTATCCCGGATGCTGTGTCAAAGTTTTTCAGAAGAACGACTTGAAGATTTCATTCGACTATTTCGTTTTACAATTGATGATGATAAGGCGACACGACTTCACGAGTTATGTGCAGTGGCGACAAGTTATGCATGTCCTAATCCATTTCAATGGGGAACTGTTCTTGGTATTCAAGTAGTAGAAGAAGAAGAAGAAATAATACAGAGTAAAAGTGTATTTGGTGCACTTTGTCGAATGTTGGTATATGATTTGCTAGAACAAGACAGTGATACTGTATACGAGGCACCTTATAGACGACCTGCAGCTGCCCAAGCGATTGAAATATTGACTCAAGTTTTAATACCTACTTGGATTGTTGATCGTCAAGATATGTATTCTCATATACAAAATAGTAAAAAGTCATCGAAACTACAACAACAACAACAACAGCGAAAGGGAGGCATTGAAGATAATAACAAAAAAGAGGATGGCGAGAGTGAAAATTTGGTCACCTTTATTACAGAATATTCAAATACACCGATTATAGCGAAACGAGTACCTCTTATGCGCCAATCGAGTTTTTTTGCTGCGTTATTATCCGGTGAATATGCTGAAAACTCGTGTAAACCTATAAAATTAATGGATATAACCGATCATGCGTTGAAGCTATTTTTGGATGTTGTTCATAGTGTATCCATGACGACGAGTACCACCCAGGTTGGTGACAATAATGAGGAGGACGACGATAACAACGACTGGAGTCATGGCAATAACCTTCCATCATCAATGCAGTGGTCTGATGTAATTAATATACTATTAGCAGCAGATCGTTATGGGAATGAATCAGTAGCGAATGTATGTGAAGAGTGGATATCAAGAAATTTGTTTGATAAACAGAATAAGGATCGATTAAATGGGGCAATACTTTTATTTCGAAAGTGCAGGGATCCTGATACGATGGATGCTGGTATAGCTTCTGATATTGTATGGCCATTCCAAAAAATTCTCAAGCAAGCTCTTATGATTATCGTTACTGAATTATCTAAAAGTTGTCAAACGATAGAATTTAATAATATGGTACAAAATAACGATGAACATGAATTAAGTTCTTTTTGTCAAGGAATTACAGTGCTTATCTGTTCAAGTATAAATAAATTATCCACACTCTCCCCTTCATAAATATTTTACTTTCCCCTTTTTTTTTTCGATCGTTTGTATATAATTATTAACTTTTTTTTTGTCATTGGCATATGTAAATATTAAAAAATGCATTATTTATTTATTTTTTACAAGTATTCACAAATGGACAAATTTTATTATTATTGCTATTATCTATAATTTTTTATATATATATCATTGTAATGTTATTGTTATTTTTGTTTTTTGTTTTTTGTTTATTTTCTAACTTCTTGGTCACCACCTAATAAACGACGTGTACGTTCCATATCCATATTTCGAGCATGATCATACATTTCCTTTGTTAATTTCTCTTCACCATAAGATAATGCTACTAAACGTGCCATACTCATCCAGCGCATAAGATCTTCTTGTGTAGGTAATTTACTTTTATTTTCTTGGGCTGCCTTTCGTTCTTGAACAAAAGATTCAGTAATATCCTATATAATGATACGGGTTATTAAAACACAATTTATATTTCAATTTTAGATACAATTTTAATACTTACATCAGAAACCTTTGGATCAATACTATATTCATTATATTTTGTGGATTGAATATAAAGTCGGAAAAGTTCAAGTAATTGTTCATCCAATTGAGGAAGTTCATCGGTTGCAAATGTTGATTGAAGTGGGATGACACAATCATTCTATAAAAAGTAATGGTAATAATAATATGCATATATACCATTGTTATTATTAGTAATTCATGTTTATTTTTTTCCCCAGGGGGGGGGAAAGATAATAATAAAAAAATAACAAGACACCAAAAATAGAAATATATATAAATAAACATTCTCTTTACCGGAAGAATAGATTTGCCTTCTGAAAGACAAAGAATAGAATAATCAGTGTCAAACACATAATTACTATAAGGGAAAATATACGTCAATGATTGTTGTGTAACCAAATCTTGAATTACTTGAACATTACGAACACCTAAATATATATTGTATATTATAATAAATCATTAATGATATAATTTCTTTTGTTTATTTTTTCTTCTTCTTCTTACCAAGATCAGCCAATGTTCCTTCAGTAATTCCAGTTTCATCCAAAATAACAGTTGTACCATCGGTTAATTGTAAAAGACCAGCTTGTAAATTTTCATTTTCACTTTTTGGCATAAATCTTGTATTATTTAAAAGATCAATTGAAAGTGGAATACCAACACAATGGTAAACCAACTTTTCTATTAATTCAAATACCAATTTAGAAGCAATATTCTTGGGTTGAAGTTTATTATTTGATGATGGCGTAATATCATTGTCGGGTTTAATGACTGGGAAATTAACCACGTTCAAAGCAAATTGACCAATTTTAAGTCCACTGACTTTACCAGTCCTAAAATAAATAAAAAATAAAAAAAATGACGCGTTAGTTCAAAAAAAAAAAAGAAAGAAGGAAGAAGAAAGAAGAATATAATAATAAAATAAATAAACATACACTCTAGATAAAAGTAATAATAAAATATATTCTGCAACTAATTTATCTCCACCAAAGGCTGAAGAAATATAACCAATAAGTTTTTCACGAATATCGTATGCTTGAGGAAGAATATCCTTTAATTCCGATGAAGAAAATGGAACACTATCAACACGTTCAAGTACACGATGTGTAATTGCGTGAATAATAGGAACATTCGTATAAGATGTTGTTGGAAGACTATATTCATCTAATGGTATTGTAGTAGTAGAAGAAGAAGATGCTTCACTAACTACTGAATTTTCTATCTTTTGTGGATGAGAAAGTATACCAATAACTTCAATAAGTTGTCCAACCTTAACACTATTATCATCAGCTGATCCATAAAACTTGACTGCAGCTGAAATATGTTTAGTATTAGGTAATGGATATTTATTCGGTAATGGTGAAATTGATTCTTGAATATTTAATTGCTCCATTATATCACTAATATCTAAATAAATTAAAAAAGGATTAGCTTACAAAAAAAAAAAGAGTTTACTAATTAAAATAATTTATTTAATTTACCTTGACCATATAAACGTTGTTTAGCCCAATAAGTTTCACCAGGTGGTGAAACACAATAAACAACACTTCTTTCACCAAGATAATGATTTTCTACATCATCCAAATCAAATTCACCAGCCTAAAATAAATTATTATTTTAAATTATTATTTAAATTATTTTAAAATGAATGAAAAATTCTTACTTCTGTATCCCTTAAATCTTCTGTGTAACCAGTAGTGACAATTCTTCCGTCATTGGGTCTCTTATATGCAGCCACAAACAATTCTTGACCCATTTGAGGATCTTGCACCATACATCTAAAACGAACCAATGTATTTTTAGGTAGTCGTTCCACAGGTATATTATTTATGGATGGAATCTATAATTGTTTTATATGTAAATTTGTTGTTATTGTGTCATATGGTTAGGTCACCATCTAATATAATATAATTCAACATAACCCTCAACCTTCTTTTTTTTTTGTGTGACAACCTCTATTATTATTAATTATTAATAATAATATAACCCCCCCATACTTTGTTTTGAGCATTATTATCCGGAAACAATGTCATAAAATGACTTGAAGGATCAAATTCATTTGGTTGTGCTGTTGGTTGTTGTATATATTCCTCTATTTTAGTATAGTTAGTTTAATAAACTTTGTTGTTGTTGTTGGGGTTTTTTTTAGATCTATTTTATAGATCGCGTTTCTTCTTTTTTTTTTCTTCTTTGCTTACCAAACAATTTTGCAATAATAGAAAGAGGTGAACTAATCGATTCAGGAATGGTACTTGGCATAATTAATTTTAAATGAAAAAAAAAGTTATTGTAAAAAAAGTTGTCAATTGGAGATTTAAATAAAGAAAAAAAAGTTTGGTAACTGGAATATTCTATCCAATGTTTAATTTTATATGTCTATAAATAAATTATTATTTTACGAAAACTGTTATAAGATCGGCTATCACACTTCATAATGTAAAGCTAAACTTTTAAAAAAAACCATGTTATCTATGCAACATTAATGT